>JBAMHZ010366841.1:0-12401 GCA_037177395.1 Alpinia galanga
TCAAGCATTTCACGGAGCTAAGAAGTTCAGGCAATAAAGGAAGTTTACGTGGGCCCACTTAGGGTCCAATCGCTTTTTCGGGTTGATTTGGGTGGCACAGTCATTAATTTTCAGTAGTTAATACAGTCACATCACCAACGCTTCATTGGTACCTCGAATTTTAAATAAAAGGTTGAAAATTTAAATCAGAGATTCACCTTTTCGTTTCCACTTTAAAATCATATCTTAGAATTTTTTTTTTGAAAATAAAAATATATTTTTTATTTATTAAAATAATATTTAATAATAATAATAATAAATATGGAATAGTCATATTAGTGGTCCCCTCAGCTACCCTTACTAAGAAGAGAAATAAATCAGAAATTTAGATGTGGCAAGTGCAAAGGAGAAATTATCGATAATTCAGAATTATAATTTCTCTAAGAATTAATTTTTACTTACTTAAAAATTATCCTTATGCATTTACTAACTAACCACGGTGATGTCCATAATCTAATTTCTATTAAGATGATAAAATTACATTGATAGATAAAGGTTGATTTCTTTAGGATCCATTTTCTTAAGAATTAATGGTCCTTTCACTTAGGAGACCGTTTAATTTATCTTCTTTTTCATCGACCTTGGATTTAGGGTTTTAGGGATCATCTAATTCAGGCTCCTCTATAATTTTATTTTTAAAATAAAATTAAAAAAAACAGAAAAAGTAAAGACTTTTTATTTAGGCAAACATTTGCTTAAATATAGAAATTCAAGTATTGAAATTATTATTTTTATGATTAATGCACAAATGATTGTTGTCAGCACCGGCCATGCCAAAGAGAAAAAAGTGACGGCCAAAAATTGTCACACATAGGCGCCAGTATGCCCAGTATGCCCATGGTGCGGATCAAAATCCAGTCGGCATCTGTCGAAATCGCGACCGCCAGTGACCGTCATTGGCGATTGTGATTTTGGCCGGGATCCCTCCGGTGCCAACCCCCTAAGGTTTACTGGCCTTATTGAGTTATAATTTAGCTTTGATGGTGATGAATTTTGACGACGATGGTGGCGACAGTGATGATGCTCACGTGCGCGTAGTTCAATTTTTTATTTTTATTCTTATTCAATGTTTATAAATTGTAGGTGAAGTTTAGCACTCATTCAATTTCAGCTAACTTTTCCCAAAAAATTGTTTGTGAGATCGATTTGCAAAACATTTTGTGGTACAAGTTATTTGGTAAATCAGTTCGCAAAATTAAAATTTAAAATTTTTGTAAAATTGAGATGTGAAAGATTCTTTGATGAGCTTATGAGGTTTGGAAGAAAATTTATATTCAGGTATCGTTTAGAGGAACCAGCTTCCTCTGGCTGTTCCACCAAAATTTTATCGGCCATTGATGACTCAAATAAACCACAACCAAAGCTATAACTTGGTTAATCCAGGCTATTAAATTATGGCTCTCCGTATATACTTGTGCAAAATGTTAAAATTCACCAACCTAATAGTCCCTTTCAGTCCGCCCTCAAATCATCATAAGGAAGGTAAATCATTGTGAACCTTTGGCCCTTAAGACTGAGAATCAACGCATAGAAGGACGACACTCATATTTGTAAAAAATTGATCCATTGTCCATTATTGAACATCTGTGCATATGTTAACTACTACATCCTTTTCATGGGAACATGACTCTCCATATACAATTCTACAAAGGATCTTCCATGAGATTTGTTATATGAATATCATCATCGAGATGGATACTCATGCCAAAAAGAAAGTAGAGAAAAAACACCTCCTAAAAAAGGTTATTGGGTTATAGAAATAAGTATATTACATAATATATGGGACGAGAAAAGGAATAAACTAATTCCAAAATGTATGAAAGTACTTTCAAATCTCACACACACACCCTCTCTCTATATATATACAGACACACATTGCCATGTTATCTCCATTCCTCCAAGGATTGCAAAAGCAACCGCAAATGGATGTGCTTGAGTGGAAGAAGCTTGCTCAAGAGCCAGAAGAAGAGTGATGTATCCCTTGCTGTGTCTGTAGGGCATGCGCTGCAAAGGTATGCGATCCCTTCATGCCTACTTGCACCATGAGACTCTTGGGATCCTGCTTAGAAGAGCAGAGGAGTATCGGGTTCGAGCACGCTGAGGATCCCCTGCGATATCGTAGAGTTCAACAGAGCTTGCAAGTAGTAGCACTCTTCCTTTTTTTGCTAGGAGAGAGTACTGCAAGTAGTAAATTAGCAGAGAAAACTAAGAAAGGTTCCTACAAGGTTTCTGTATTTGGATTTCGAGATGTTCTTTTTTTTTCCCCCTCTTGTTTCAAGTAGGTAGGGTAAAATTTGAACACGCATTTTAGAAACAATGCTACAAGATTTCTACTCCGAAAAGATTACAAAAGTGCACATTTCAGCTCTTGTGCGATCGAATAGAAAGAAAAAGGGGTTTAGGAGCATGTACCTTGTCAAAACTGAGTTGCTCTTGAGGGAATAGCATGAACCTGAAACTGAATGAAGGTGGAGGCGTTATGGGACCTGGAATTGAATTGTCAAACAAGCAATAAATTTGCAATTTAGAGGTTAAAATTCACTAAACTTTCCCTATCAACCTGAGATAATGATTGCTTATTACAGGCATTTGTTGCCTTTTTGTATACAATTTGAGGTTACATGTGGAATAACCTTTTTTTTTTCCCCCCTGCAATTCCCAACAAGAACTAGGTAAAAAAAAAGTTGAAATAATGGAATTTTTACACTTTCAGGAGAACGAATATGTAAAAAATCCCGTAGAACTATGCAGTATACACAGGGAAACGAGGGAACTATTCCTAAAGAAGGCATCCTTATCTTTCCACTTGTAGAAAATTGATTTTTCACATATATAGTATACCCCTTAGCAGCCTGCAGCCTTTAGGAAGTTGTCGTATGGGCTTGATGCCGGGAGCTTGAGGCACTGGAGCTGGTAATGGAAGTCGACGGATGCCAACGCATTGTTTCCTGTGTTGCTGTGATTTCTCTGCATGTCTACATGGTCTTCGTCCAGGAAAGGATTGCCACTCTGCACCCACATGATCAATCCTTTAGCTCAATAGGCGAAATCATTATTTTTGTTTCATACAAATAAATAAATACCTAGAGACACAAATGCTTTCAATGAACTTGTACAGACAGTTTAAGTCGTCGAGAAATGAATGGTATAGATGCTTACAAAATGAGCATGGGAGAAACTTGAAAAAGGAAAGAAAATAAAAGACTCTGACATGAAGATTTGTAGAGATGGAAGCCAAAGAGCACAATTTGCCTAATTTATATGAAAAAGGAAGGCAAAAATTTAAAAATCTCTGTCAAAATAAAGCAAGTTACAAAATTTGATTAGAAGAAAGAACAAACTAAAAGCTAAAATCCTCCAAGTTGTTGTGAAATCAACATTTTGGAAGAAAACGAGAAGAAATGCAATGTCAGCATTACGAAGAAAACCTCACTAGAGAAGTTGAAGAAGAGAATAACATGGTAACTGATCGTCATCGTCATCATGATTTTTTTACTTGCACATTGATGGCTTATAAATCCTATGTGCTCTAGTACCTTTCCTACTTGGTCGATATTGGAGCATGAATACTTTTGCACTCCATATCGGTCCTCCAGGGAGCCAACATCTAGGATATAATGTTTCTGTTGAGTGTTGTTAAAGACAGACATTTTCTGCTGTTTTCCCATCATAAGAGCCTCACAATGATTAGCCATCTCTTTAAATGGTACATCAGAGGTTGTTGACACTGAAAATCTTCCAACTTGCCATGCTGTATCGAAGACCTGCACAACCAGCTGTGAGTAAATAATAAAGGGACAAGGCAGCACACAGCTACTTCTTCACCAAGTAATAAAGGCACAATGTTAACATCATATTATTTGCTAGCAGTTTTTGAATCAAATAAGGAATTATTTGGTTTTTCCTCTGGCAGTTTTACAAAGGATATGGTAGTTGACTAATTGCCTTCTAGAACTACACATTTTGCTCTAATTATTAATTAAATTATAAAGCACAGTCGATGCAAACATCATATTTCATTCAACTCAACCATGAATTCAATTTGCATTTAACAAATTATTAGCCAAAATTTGATTGATATTCAACTTAAAATGAAAAATCTTGCTCCAATTTCCAAGTTATCTCTTAGGAGGTTAGGCTCAACAATTTTAGCAAGTATTCTTCCTAATCTTATGCTGACAAATTTAATTCTGTTATACGGGTAGGAGAATTTCTTGTGTAAAAATTAAAAAGTGAACCATGAAAATACAGAGTCTAAATCGGAAACTACATGTGACTTCAGTATGCATGATTGTTTAGGTTTGCACACTAGAAAGATCACTAATCTTAAATATTCTTGCATAATATAGAAAGAAAGTACTCAGAAATGCATCAGTGGAAACATACGGTCTCTAGAAGCTGATCAACACTAAGAAGATTAGATCTGTCATCAGGCAAGTCTGAATGATCTCGCCCAGTTTCAAATGATTCAGAAAAGTCCTCATCCACCAAAAGAGTTGCAGAAGTGACCTGTAAAACAAAAATAAAAATGTTTCAATGATGGAGCTTTCAAGTCTCAAGGAGCACTTAAAATTCATGAGCCTTACCTCCTCACTTTCGGACTCAAATGGAAAAAGCTGTCCAGATGATTTCAAGAATTGTGGTCCAAGAGGACAAATATCATCAGGCAAGAAATCACTTAGCAATTGATTTCTTATATTGAATTGCTCTGACTGCAGAAACATTTAAAATGGGAAACTGATAGTGAACAAGTAGTCATGCATCTGATGAATACAGACATCCAGTACAATTGAGGATTACCTCTGATAAATCACTTAAGCTGTTCATGATCACAGAAACTATGGATTCTTTAGTCTGGCTTTCTGTTAGTTCTATGGCCTGAAGAGATATTGATGCTTTGTTATCATCCTCTTGTGACCCATAAGTTCCCAAAGAATTGTCAACTGTAGTTTTCACAGCTTGAAGTTTGGAGTTGTCAACCAATTGGAGAAATGGATCAACCTGGACAAGGATAGCTCTTTATGAGAATTATTAGGTTTGTAAGTACATAAGCTAGTTTTGTGGCAAAATACACCAAAAAATATAGTAAATCATCTGCCAAGATTAGCATAACACAATATTTCATCAAATTGAAGTTTATAGAACGATGACAGCTATTGTTTGAGATGTAATAGCAGTATAAGCTTATTTCAGTGGCAATTTGCCTCATGAAAAATATAAGTAAATTATCTGTCAAGGTTGTCAGAGTAAGATAATATTTTATTGGATGCAAAATCTTATCAAATCCCAAATAGTACCAAAACGGTTGCCTTTCGAAGTACTAAGCAGAATACGTTTTTTCTTTTACCAGAATGCCAAAAAAATTGATATGTAGCAATCAGAACAACAACAAGAGCTAAATCTTATCCCACTAGGTGTAGCAATCAGAACAATATGAGGAAATTAGCAGCATGGTAAGCATCACATAAATTATTAATTTTAAAGTGGCTACAAAAGGCTCCCTTTTGGAATAGCCATCAGATTTTTTTTTTCTCTAGTACTGCCAAGCTTTAGCTGATTTGCGAGAATAAGTATGCTCTTAGAATGTAGAAAGAACTGGTAAAGAAACTCCAAAAAGAGAACTGCAAGTGTGCATACTATTTTCTTGTTGATGGTTGACTGCACAATTGAAATTAGGGGAGCGATATTGAATGCTTTTGAAGCAAATATGAACATAGCTGTGGCTAGAGTAAGAAGGGAGCGCCGACGTGATGGTGGAAGTAACCCTACATAAAATCACATCAAAGGTCAATTTCTTATGGAACACTAAAGGTACCTATGTCAGTTGTTAAGGGGAAAAAAACATACAAACAATTAAACAAAAGAACCAATGTTCTATTACTTGAAATCGTTAAATAGACCTTATGCCCAATGTAGATTGTATCACTAATAATATCCAAGCCATTTAGATCTGTTTTCACTATGTTAATTAACTCCACTAGGTGGAAAAGAAATCCAACTATTTATTTCCGTTAGTTAAGCCAATAATTAAATTTATAATCATTCAATTTATTTAATTAAAAAAGATATGTTGAATTTAGCAAATTGTTTTGATTAACTTGTGAATCTAAATCACAATTATATATTGTGCATATATTAATTGCACACAAATCATTCAAATATATATCCATTTTGTCTTTGGCATGATTTACTATCTTCAAAGAATAGTATACCGCTTTGTCTTTGCATGGATCCAACAAGGTCACACTTTAAACTATCTTTTCTTCTCGATCATCTAGCAAGCAACTAATATGAAGAAGTGAATTAAACACTAATCTTTTGTTGCTTTTTATAAGTGCTACAAGGTTATCAACCTAAAACACATGATATCTACTTATTTATATCTTACTCCGCTCAAACTAGACTTAAAACTAGAGCATAATATTTTAAATGAAAAGTAAACCTTATGGGAATGAAATGGCTATCCGCTAAGAGCTATCAGAATTATACATTCCACATCAACTTTTACGATGCATCTGAGGGCACTTTAAATTTGATCAGATGACTACTCTACAGTCAACCCAAAAGCATATGCTGTGGATTAGGAAATGGTTCAGCATATACTGTTATCTTCTCTGTATGCATTCACTTCTATTCTCAACAACAAATGAATATCTTACCCTCTGTAAGTGAAATGTTTCTCAAAGCAAAAGCAAGCTGAAAACTTCGTGCAAGTGACTCGTGGATTGATGACTGCAAAATCAGAAATAGAAAGATAAATTAATGATAATTTTCTGAAGCTAGATTGTGAAATGTTTATATTTAATGCAGTGTTACTTGCTAAGAAACCATAAAAAGAGCACTCATTTGAACACCAACATCTAAGGCCATAATGTACAGCAGAATAAGAAAAATGAACCAAACTTTAACAGTAGAACTGTCACACTCTGGAAAAGTCAATGCAGAAGATTTTATGTATCCCAAACAGAACTCAGATGGATGGAATTAAAACTATCTTGATGCGAGAATTCATACCAAAGGAAAAAATGTAAATAGTCATGATACCAGGAGCAAAATGAATTTAAAAGTACAACTTAACCATAGTTGCAACAAAATAGGAACTTGATTACCTTTGCTCGACAAAACAGCAATGTCAGACTATAAGAATGAGCAATTGCTTCATAGTTCTCTGGAGCATTTTCAGGAAACATAGCCTGGGCCCAAAATGATGAAAGAAGAAGTGTGATTTGACGACTGCTCAATCTTAAAAGAACAGAGTCCTGAATACACAAAGGCAAACAATCTGTGATTAAGTGAGTATACAAAGAGCTACTTACATAAAGATGGAGCAGCCGAATAAATAATACTTTACTGTGTAAAGCTATTGACCTTATTTGACTTGTTCACTGGAATATTATCTTCTGTTAAAGATGGAGGTCCTTTGATGCTACGAGTACGGCTTTGAGATGACTGCAGCTTAAAAAGCTTCACGTCTTTACTGTTCTCTTGTCCATTATGACTAGGAACCCTGCTCATATTTTGTTGGTATGCTTTTTCTGTCACAGATACCTTTTCCCATCTGAGCTTCTCGAACAAAGCAGCTGATGATGAAAAGACAGAAACAGTTCTTGAGAGTGTTCTCTGAAGATCGATGTCTTTAAGTGATTCTGGGGTCACTGATCTAGGATGAGGAGATACAGAAGATGGAACAAGAACAACAGAGAATATACGATGAGCACCCACACGTGTTTCATGATCAGGGTGAACCATTGCTAAGAGCAATTGATGCATCAAAGTTTCAGGAAATGCCTGAAATGCATGATGAGTAAGCATGTATTACAGCCTTACAACTAAAATTAACCTAGAATATGTACAGTTGGCCGACCTTATTCCGATATGATAAATTTGGAACAGATGCAATTATCTGTGCAGTACGATACACCACAGCAATAGTTGACCTTGCCATTGCCAAATTCGATGATAAATTCTCTAACATAACTGCCATCATGTCAAGAACAGGCCCAGCATCATCAATCTGTTGACAGACAACATCAATGTCATACTTCTCAATGCGAGCTCACAACAAACTCCATATTCTAAAATATATTCTTTTTTAAGGACCTTTTTCAAAGACCTTGTTTTAAAGAAATAGATAAGCTGAAATACATATCTAATCTTAGTATTGACATTTAGACAAGCAATTGTAAATAGAGCATTGTATATAAATCTACAGCTAAGCACCTTGTATGGTTTTGGCCTCCTATTTTCTTTTCAAAAAAAAAATCAGAAAAGCAACAATACCTTTTTAGATAAATGAACAATGCACTCATCTAGTGCATTTCGGAAATTGTCATTCCACTTGATGATGTCATCCCCCATATGTTTATTACCAAATGCACAGTGCATGGATTTACGTAGATGTTTCACAAGATCATTTATTGGACCAATAATTGCTGCAGATGCTTGTGCTTTTGACCGCTCAGCAAGACAAGCAGTAACTTCAACTATATTCAACTGAATGTCTGGTTGTTTTAAAATAGTCTTGTGCTCAAGATGCTTGACCAGTATCGATATCAGTAGAGATGCATTTTGCCCTGTAAGGTGGGAAAAAATGAATTCTCAAGAAAAATACAAACACAAAAAACAAAGAAAATTTCTTACCATCCTTTTCCATCAATAACTGCATATCACATAAGACATATCGAGCAAGACCATTTTGCACAGACCATGAACCATTATTATCAAAATAATAAAATAGAGACTCCAAAACACGCCGCACAGTAGTTGCTTCTTTGGCTAGCTTTGCCATGTTATGCAAGCAAACCCTAGACCAAAAGCTAGGACTGCTCTTCTCATCCCTGTTCAATGCATATGGGTATAAAAAATTAGACAAATTGAGAAGAATTAAAACTACTGAACAGGTTAAACCTACAGGATGAAACTCTTACAAAGTCAAATTAAGTTCTCCTTTGTCATTTACAATACTTTTCCAGGGAGGAATCCTAGAAATGATAAAAGGAGAAGGAGATACATGACCCTCAGTTTTAAGGACTTCCTGTACCCACCGGCTCTGTTCACTTTGTTGATCATCCTCTGATTTCTTTTTGGTATCCCCATAATTCTCCAAGACAGCAGAAACAATCTATATAGTACAAAAGACATGAAACTTAAAAAAATAAATAAATTTTATAACAATCCTAATATACAATCTAGAAAGATAGTAAATATTCCTTGAACAAGAACTTAGAAACTAGTGGTGAATGCTTAGTAATTGAAGCACAAAACAAAAATTTCAGAATAAATTGTATTGAGTCAAGATATGCCTGCTGTGGTTCTTGAAAAGTTCAAATGCCCCTTCAGGTGTTTCATGAAAAACTGAATGAATGATACACTGATAGTTATTGGATATTCTGGACTGTAATTGAAGTGTCATTTTCAGCATTTTTCATACTTGTGAACTGTATTTTGTTACATATTTGTAGGTTGCTTTCCTCAAGACTTTAGCTTTTAAGGATTATGTATAATTGGTTAACTAATCAAATCTTATCCAGGTACAGAAGCATACAGGATGAATCCAATGTCAGCTCGTTGCTCACCCCTTTTCTCTTGTTACAACACATTCACCAATCACTTATCATGGATTCATCCCTTTTCTCCTATTGTAAGCATTTTTTACTCATTATTCAATCTTAGTATGGCTAAATCATGAAGAAAGGTGTTAAACCATGTGTCTTAAATTCAAGCCTTTCTAACAGCATAAGGTTTTTTTGCAAGTGGTGATTCAATCAAATCTCAACATCTAAGAACTTACTTAGGAAGGCACAAGAATTACTCACGCAAGAAAGTTCTGCAAGTCTTCTCATACAACTTTATAGATCACCATGGAAAACAAAGACACTCACCCATAAGTCTAAAAGAAAAGGCACATACAGGGTTTTATAAGCACAACGACATTAGGATTATGGAATTACCATTTGTTACTTTCTTTTTCTTAAGTTTTTTTTTTATTCTCTTGATAATTAGTTGATACTATATTATACTATGCACAATGTGCAACAGTCTACAAATCATGAAAGTCCAATATTAACTTACACAAAGTGGAAAACCAGATATTGGTTTCTTTTTAGATCATTCACTGAAACAAAGTTAAATTCTCACTTGGTGAAACTAAATATCAACTTCAAGAAAGTAATTATATTATGAGGAAGAGTGTCATTCAATTTAACTGTTCTGTACATAAAAGAAATCGGCATTGATATAATTCATAGTTCAGTTTAATTGGAAATTAGAAAAGTATAAAAAGTGCTTACACTGTTGAATTCTGTGGATATATGAGAATGCTCACCCATAAACCAAACCTACATGTCAATACAAAGGGACAACATATGAACTTCACTGGATCACTAATGAGAAATAGAGTGATGAATGAATTATACAGAGTATTATGATTGAAAATATTGACTTGAATTAAACGGAGAGTACTATAAAACAATCTGAATTACTCATAATCGTGTTATATCAGAAAGCAAAATTTATTTTTGTTGTGCTGATATTTAATTAAATATAAGATGCATTATTCGTAGGTTTGTGAACATAATGATTTTAATTAAAGCAAGCCCAATTTCAATTATTCATAGGTTTGTGAACATAATGATTTTGATTTATTGAATTTAATTAGTCCAATTCAATTACATCTGATTTTAAATAATTAAATTAAATTAGTTAATAAAACAAATAAGATTAATTTTGATTTAATTTAATTAAAGCTAATTTAAACTGATTTTACTTAAATTCATTAAATTAATGAACTTGATTTTATTTCAATTAGCTTTAAAATCAGGTTCAACTAAAATCAGACTTGACCCGATGAGGAGGAGGATGTTAATTATATTTTAAGTAGTCAAGGTCAACCAGTTTTTTAATTTAACAGTTTACTTAGATTGGATAATGATTCTCAATCAAACAATCTATTTTGCTGGTTTTCAAAAATAAGAAGTGCACCGGCTTAAAAAGTGTTACTAGCTCTGCAACTGAAGGTAGTTCATTAAGTTCAAATTAAAAAGATGTTATGACACCAATATTCAGAATTTATGAAATCATATAATGAGTTAAAATGAGATATGAAATGGTAAAAAATTAATACTAGGTTAAATACCAATGAAGACAGAGCTTGCAGCCCTGCTGCACGTAAACAGCATGCTTTCTCATCATCACCCAATTCTTGAACTATACTGCACAATTTAGGAATCAGATCTTCTATATTGAACTGATATGTGCCATCCACCTAGAATTGGGAGCAGCATCATGATATGAGATTTGCCAAAATAGGCAAGTAGATTAAGATGGCAAAATGTAGATATGTAACAGAGAAGAACTTTACTTGGCTATTAATAAAGTCAAAAAGTGTATAGCAACCTATAGTTTGCACTTCAGCTTGTCTTGTTTGATCAAAAAGGGTGGGTATGATGCTCAGTAAGCTACTTGCAAACAGAGGCCTGAAAAAGATAAATTCATATAATAGGTCTCCAAATTATCATAGTCATATATTAGCAAGTGTATCTCAAAATCAAACAAAAAGATCAATGGAAATAAAAATTTTCTGTATTTGATTACAGCTTTATATACAGTATTAGAATCATAAATGGAAGAGTGGGTCAAATCCTTTTAAGAATACAGAGTGTAGGTAACATCCTTCAGAGGCTGGCAATTTATTAGATTCATGCATATGTTCTCTCACAGACCACTTCTTAGAAACCAAACATTTTATTCTACATTTCATGCACTCTCATCCAATCGTACATTTCCTAATTCCCATGCTTAATGTCATTCACCAGTAATGCAATCGTGAGGAAAGTCTCGATAATTTGTGTAGATTGACAAAAGGTAAACGTCATCAGGAAGAAACAAACAGTAAAGCCATAAATACAAGTAAATCTTACATTTGCTCCTTGCAAGTGATCACCAATTTACGGTAGATACACATCACAATCTTAACATGGCCGAAGTGCTCGCTTCTCAACTCCTTGTAACATCTTTTCTCCAAAGATTCTGTTATCTGACAAATAAGCCACAAATATATAAATATGGTAGCTTAAAAATAGCAACAGATGAGTACCAGATGAAAAATCACAGACAAGCAGAAGAAATTATCAACTTAGATATAACAGATGGGATAAAATTCAACCAAAAACAAATGGGATAAAAGGAAGTATGTGCTAGAGGAAATGAGAAATAAAGCAAGGTTTAAAATTTCGATCCGTATCGAGGTTTCGTTCTGTGATCGGAACAATACGGTTTCGATATGGTATCGTGCGTATCAATAAATTTCGATAATTTATAAATATAAAATACATAAATTAAAAATGAAAAATTTAACTTTAATA
>JBAMHZ010367057.1:0-12400 GCA_037177395.1 Alpinia galanga
TGTGGCTACTATATATATATATATTAGAAATGTTATCATACACAACTCATCCATGAGCACCTTTATTATCCACTGTCCGATCTCCTAGGGTTCAAAGATTGGGCTATAGTACTCACTCGATCGAACGGTAGAATATGGAAATGTTCATAGGTGCTCGCGGATGAGTTGTGTAGGAGATTATTCCTCATGTGTGTGTGTGCATATATATAGTTTTGTTAAGTTGTGGACCTTATGATGTGCATCCTGTGTACACCTAAGAATGTATAATATTTTTGTCACGGATTATTGTTTGGATGATCACTATACTCAATCCCCTAAACCTGTCAAGATCACCACCGTCATCCCTCTCATCGAATCGCAACTTAAATGCACGTTGTTATTGTGTATTCATGCACAAGTGCTCACAGGTACACAGTAAAAGGTCAACAACTTAACGAAGTTATATAGAGAGAGAGAGAGAGAGAAAGAAGAGAGGAATGATCGTCTATACAACTCATTCATGAGCACTCGTGAACACTTCCATTATCGATCGTTCAATCTAATGAGCATTATAGCTCAATCCTTAAATCCTAGGAGATCGGACAATTGATAATGAAGGTGCTCACAAATGAGTTGTGTAAAATAACATTTCTATATATGAGGAATGATCTCCTACACAACTCATCTGTGAGTACCCGTGATCACCTCCATTATCTATCGTCTAATCGGGTAAGCACTATAACTCAATCCTTAAACCCTAAGAAATTGGATAAGGAATAATAAAGGTGCTCACGGATGAGTTGTGTAAGATAATATTTCTATATATGAGAAATGATTTTCTACACAACTCATCTATGAGCAGCAGTAAGTACATTCATTATCCACCGTCCAATCGAGCGAGTACTATAGCCCAATCCTTGAACTCTAAGAAATCGAACGGTGGATAATGAAGATGCTCATGAATGAATTGTATATGATAACATTTTTATATATAAGGAATGATCTCTTACATAACTCATTTGTGAATACTCGTAGGCACATTCACTATCTATCATCCAATCGAGTAAGCACTATATTTCAATTCTTGAACCCTAGGAGATCGGACAATGAATAATGAGTATTTATGGATGCTCACAAATAAATTATATAGAATAACATTTTCTATACAATTTCTATACATGACATCGGGACGGATTTATAAAAAAAAAAAGTCCATAAAAATTTTCAACGGGTTTAACTGTCACTTTCAACCCCGGCGTTGGTTGGCTTCTCGACTCATCTCTACTTCATGTCCTAATCCTCCTTCGGTAAGTCGACACACCAAACTCTCTGAATTCTCCCATCCAAACAGCAGATTTTGCTTTAATCCTTGGTTCGGACCAAGCAAGAAGGATGGGAAGTCTCCGGCTCGCCGTTGCCGCCGTCGCGGTCTTATCCGGGGTGCTGATGCAGCCGGCGGCAGGGAGGTTTGTGGTGGAAAAGGAGAGCATCACCGTGGTCGCTCCCGAGTCGATCAAGGGGCGGCACGACGGCTCCATCGCTAACTTCGGCGTGCCCAACTACGGCGGCACCTTGACCGGCGTCGTCATCTACCCCGACCGGGGTCAGACCGGATGCAACGCCTTCGAAGGCGGCCCGTTCCAGTCCAAGTCCAAGCGCCCCGTCGTTCTCCTCGTCGACCGCGGAGGTAATCGAACGATCGATTGATCGTGCGTGCTCTGTTCTACTGATGAAAAGAAAATTAATAATAATAACAAATAGTTCTTTTCTTCTTTCTGTTCATCAATTCCTTTCTGTTAGTTCGAAGGATCCAATCGAACTAGAAATTGTTTGGTGAAACTTGCTCTTCGGGCGTTAATCTTCTGCTTCACCACCTCAATTCTCCAGATTGTTACTTCGCTCTGAAGGCATACAACGGGCAGCAGGCCGGCGCCGCCGCGGTCCTCGTCGCCGACACCGTAGAAGAGCCCCTTCTGACCATGGATGCCCCCGAAGAAGACAATGACAATGACTTCGTCGAAAAGATCAACCTGCCCTCCGCCCTCATCACCCTGTCGTTGGGCAAAGCGCTCAAGGGCGCCCTGGCGAAGGGGGACGAGGAGGTGGTGGTGAAGCTGGACTGGAGGGAGTCGATGCCCCACCCCGACGAACGGGTGGAGTACGAGTTCTGGACCAACAGCAACGACGAGTGCGGCGACCGCTGCGACGAGCAGGTGAAGTTCGTCCGCGACTTCAAGGGCAACGCTCAGATCCTGGAGAAGGGAGGCTTCACCCTCTTCACCCCGCACTACATCACCTGGTACTGCCCGGACGCCTTCCGGGCCAGCAAGGAATGCAAGGCGCAGTGCATCAACAACGGCCGGTACTGCGCCCCCGACCCCGAGTTGAACTTCGGCGAGGGCTACGACGGCAAGGACGTCGTCTTCGAGAACCTCAGGCAGCTCTGCGTCCACCGAGTCGCCAACGAGAGCGGGAGGCCGTGGGCCTGGTGGGACTTCGTCACCGACTACCACGTCAGGTGCTCCATGAAGGAGAGGAAGTACAGCAAGCGATGCGCCGAGGCTGTTGTCTCTTCGCTCAGTAAGAACTATCCTTCATTAGATTTGAATTATGATCCTCGTATTCATTCCTTTGAGCTGATTGATGCAATTTAATGCGGTTTATCAGAATTACCTTTGGACAAGGTCTCCAAGTGTATGGGAGATCCTGAAGCCGACGCCGACAATGAAGTCCTGAACACGGAGCAAGATCTTCAGGTTCTTGATTTTTCAGATTCGTTCAGTTGAGATGTGCAAACAGTTAGTTGCTCAAACATAAACCTTACGATGCCATCTTCTTCGATCTTATAGGTCGGCCATGGCAGCCGCGGAGACGTCACTATCCTGCCCACCTTGATGATAAACAACGCTCAGTATCGAGGTTTAAACAACGTTCAGTATCGATGTTGTGTTCTTGCTCTTTTAGGGCTTGTGCTGATAAAAACTCGGTGGAAATTTCAGGAAAGTTGGAGAGAAGTGCTGTGCTGAAGGCAATCTGTGCAGGATTCAAAGAGTCTACTGAGCCTCTTGTTTGCTTAAATCCAGGTCAACTGATCTGCATCTTTTTCGTTAAGGTTGACTTATGGCTAGTTGACTTTGCTTTGTTCTTTCAGATATCGAGACAAATGAGTGTCTAACTTCAAATGGAGGTTGCTGGGAGAACACACAGCTAAATATCACTGCTTGCAAAGTACAACTTTAGCTGCCACATCTGAGATTTTTCTTCCTCTTCTCAGTGGGGAAGATATGATCATCAGCTGATATGATTTTTCCTTTTATTTAGGATACTTTTAGGGGAAGAATCTGCGAGTGCCCTGTAGTAAACAATGTCCAATTCAGTGGAGATGGCTATAATTCTTGCATAGGTACTTGGGCTTTAGTAATTCTTTGTTAAAGAATAACTTTAGATTTAAAACAGAAATCTAAATACAGGATTAACACAATAAATAATAATATATCTGAATTATACCTGAATCAATCATTTTCTTTGTTTGTTTTGTTTTTACAACGTTCTTCACTTAATAATTCTAACTGATTTTATGTACTGAATCCATTGTTTATGCCTGTTGGATTTCAGCTGTGGGTCCTGGAAGATGTGCAATCAATAATGGAGGTTGCTGGAATGATACCTGGGATAACCAGACATATTCAGCTTGCTCAGTTGTGTGGAATTCCTTTTCTCGATCATATCATCGCCATTTCAGTTCATTTTTCACCCGGTATCTCATCGACTAACTGATTCATTGAAATGCATACAGGATTCCCAACTGACAGGTTGTCGCTGCCCATATGGATTCTCCGGCAATGGCTATGAATGTCAAGGTAATTCCCTTTTGAATCATGTTGATTACTGAGTGAAATCCCTATGCCAATCTGACTTTGAGCCACCTAATGTCCCGAAACAACCATCGTTGAAGTTCATTTTATCGTAACTTTTTCAGATATCGACGAGTGCAGGGAGAAGCTTGTTTGCAGCTGCCCTGAATGCTCCTGCAAGAACACATGGGGAAGTTATGACTGCAAGTGCAAAGGTGACCTTGTGTACATAAAGTCGGAGGATGCGTGCATCGGTAAGGATAACATTTCGATACCAAAACATACACTTCGTCTCGCTCAAAGGATCAAACTCTCTTTCAAATAGGTTGTGATTTCTTATCCTGTGCCTAAATGCAGCTAAGGAGGCCTCAAAATTCACCTTGTTTATGACACTCTTTGTGCTAGCAATTGTCATCAGTGCTGCAACAGCAGCTTATGTGTTCTACAAATACAGACTCAGGGTCAGTTTCCCAATCTCCACCGACAAACTCGCTTCGAGTTTTCCGATTCTCATACGGTTTTATCTTCTCTATTTTGTAGTCTTACATGGATTCCGAGATCATGTCGATCATGTCACAGTACATGCCCCTCGACAACCACCAGAATGGGGCACAACCCTTGAGAGAAGATACAACAATATGATGAGGGGTTTAGTTTGCATGGTTGTGCCTTAATTCTGCATCAGTCATTCTTGTTTGATTCACAGGATTAGATGTCACAGAAGATTCACAGGTCGAGCTGAAATCTATCAGATGCCCTGGCCAGAAGTTTTCATGTTTCATGTTTAGAAACTATTTTTGATCCTACAGTGAACTTTAAAAGCCCATGCATAGTCAAGGGCAAAAGGTTTGTAAAAGAAACTTATGGATTGCCTTGTAGTGGAGGAGTTCCAAATAGTTTTACAGGTTTGGATTTGTTGGTGGAATAATCATGGAATATGAGGAACCAAAAAGGTAACAAGATAAGAAAAAGATGAGGAACCAAATTTTAAAACAAATTATGTGCAATTAAGAAGACCTTGAAACTAAGATTTTATAGCACAATTGAATTCAAAATCACTATAAAAACCTACCGAAGTTATTAGATTAGATTAAATTTAATCAAAAGTTACTAAAATCATCAATGAATTTTAATTAAAATTTATTAATGGACTTAATGGATTTGAAATTATAAAATTAAAATATCAAATTGAAGAGGAGAGATTTGAAAAGGTAAAAAGGTGCCCAAACTTACTTCTAAAACAACGCTTTGATGTAATGCTGATTTTAAAAATCAACACCATAAAATAAAATAAAATAAATATTATTATTAGTGAGAGGAGTATTTTTTTAAATTAAATATGTATTTTTAATATAAATAAATAAACTATGATGTGTCTTTTAAGAATTTTCAAACTTCAAATGCGCCTTTTAATAAAATTTTAATAAAATATCAAAGGAATTAATCAATCAAATTGGAGAATACTGTGTGACAACAAGAGAAAATAAAATAATCACGTCTTTTTACTTTTTAAAATGCTACTTTGCTCTTTGAAAAATACCTTAAATAGAATCTCCAGCCTTTTCCTTGTCTAACTTTCTTAAGTTATCAATTAGCCCTCAGGACTAGCTCTATTGATAAATACATGAGAATTTGTCTATAGAGGACTGGAGTCAATTCCCAGAGAATTTATGATTTTGGGTTATTAAGAGTCACCTCTTATGCACATGCCTCCTTGGTAGGGACAGCTAAGAAGGATCGGTAATGTGACGATTCTATATTTTTCTTAAATTATCAAAACTCTACCTCTTTTCTCTTGAAAGTTTTAAGGCATCAAAAATTAGTTAAGAATTTAAATTCTTCTATTTCGTATGGTAGATTATTATATTTTAGAAAGTAATTATGAATCAACTGTAATTGCTTGGGTATATCAAGGAAAGAAAGATGCTTCATCTCAACCTTAAAATTCTTATGCTTGCCCAAAAAGATGTATCAATATTCAGAAGGAATAATTAGACGATCGACAAGATTAAATCAGTAACGACCATACTAAAAAGGATATGTTTATTACTTGAAAAAGTAACTAAATAATCAAAAGGATATGTCGAGAGTATAAAAGAACAATATTCACATCATCATACTGAGCTCCATCAATTCAACCCGTCCGCATAGTCGGAGCTAATTGACCGGACCCAAATTGTTAGATCAATCCTAGTAATCTCCAACAACAATCAACCATGAAAAGTTGGACAAGTTACTCTAAGAAGAGCTCTGGTTGCCACGGAGATACTGGCTAGCTAATAACAATGCCACAAGTTAGAAAGTCTTAAGGGAGAGGTTAGTTTAGTTGCACAGTCCAAGGGGAGTGCTATTGTTGTTAAAGGTATATATCTGAATTTTGATGGCAATTATAATCTTCGTTGATTCCGAGAATGTCATAATGGTATCATATCAAATTTGTATAAGATCTAAGCAATCTAATTTATTTACCTTTGCTCTTTTTCTTCTTTGTTGCATTCTATTGCAACAAAGCCATTCGCCATCAGATATCAAAAAAATTGCACCTCTTATAGGCTATAGCAGAAGAGAAAAAAAAAGTAATAAAAATTAATTACTACAATAATACAGCACAATCTAATGAAATAGGTGAAGTACCTCCATTATTTTGTGAAAAAGAAGACAAAGTTGAAAAGATAGAAAAGGAGTACCAGATGTTTCCTCTCGAATACTTCACCATAAATGTGCTTCACGTAGCTGATGAGTAAAATATTCAGCTTTCACAAGTGCATCGCCAGCTTTTCAATTCATCACGCTTTTATCTGCTACACAGTTGCAAAATTTTCCTCTGAAAAATAGAAAAACAGTACAAAGTGGGTTGTGTGTCTTCAAATCTTATTGATGCTGGAGTTTTACCGCAAAACTAAGCAGGTTGCATGAGATGCACCGATTGCAACTGATATCGCATGGTGCGGGCCTAACGCCTCATCCTCCATCAAGAACTTCACTTCGACAGGCAGCGGCTGCACTTCTGGCAGACCTGGAATGCCCAATTGGCAATCCCTTGAGTTTCCCCACATGTACAGCTTTCCTTTATCTGGCATTACCAAGTTTGCCAACATGTTAGGTGATGAAAGCAAAAAAATGGAAGCGGAATGTAGGAGACAACCAATCACCTGTAATAGCAGCTGAGGATGACCCCCCGCATGCAATCTGGACTACGTGCTCACCGGCCAAAGCCTTGATAACAAGTGGTACTTTCTGATTTTGAACAGAGGGGTGGCCCAACTGACCATGACCACCATGACCCCATGAAAGAACTTTCCCAGTGTCTGAGAAAGCCCAAAACAATAAGATGGCAATTTATGCACATAGTTTCCCAACATTAGAGTCCAATATGAACCAGACCACCAGGTTGCTCTGGTGGTTCAGACATTGCTAAATTGGGCAAAAGTCACCAGTTTAATCCACAATATATGTGCTTTTGTGAAAAACTGGCGATTCAGATCATTTCTTAGAATGAATAAAAAAGATGAATTTCAAAGACAAATGCAGGATGACAGGATGGCTGAAATACACATGCTGATTTACCTGTCAACGCTAAAGAATGGTAACCACCAGCTGCTATCTGAACTATTCGATGTTCAACAATGCCTGGAATAGGCTGTGGTCTCCAATCACCTAAGTTATTTCCTCTACCAAGCTCACAATTTGAATTTGCTGCAGAAAAAGATCAAGGAGATTCTTTTTCAAAGTCACAAAATACACAAAAAGCAAAAATGATAGCAAAACCACTGAGAATGCAAGCTCAAAGCTGAGCATATATCAACCAACATATTAACAACCAAAGAAACAACAACAATATCATACAAATACTCAGAATTCCAAATAATATGTCTAAGCTATCGGATGCACTCCAGTGGTGAGATTAATAACCATTCTTACTCTTCTTGAACCAATTTAAATAGCTATATGTCTAAAGGATCATATAACAGAAAATTAAAAAACAATCAAAATTTTATCTAAATAGGTCCATCATTATTTGAATTATTCTCAGTGGATCTTTCTTTGATTTGTGCTTAGTAAAAGTCAGAGTCAACCATGACGTGAATGAAAAATACTCATATATCACTACAAATCCCTTACCTCCCCAATTCCATATATGACCATCTGAAGTAAGTGCCATTGTGAAAAAACCACCACAGAAAACCGCTGCAGCAGGGACAGGCAGTGCATTTACTCTAGAAGGAACGCTAAGAGAACCAGCTTCACCAGGACCTCCACCGCTTCCAAGGCCTAGCCTACCTTCTCCTTCATCACGACCCCAAGTAAAAAGCTCACCTGTACTCATTCATAGCAAAACAAAAATAATTATATGAAAATCCAGGAGAAGGTTTAGGAAAACTAAAAGATAATTAATTTTCCTAGGATTTATGTACCCCATAGTATGTTTTATTGTCTCATTACACTTATTTTTGCAATTTAGCAACTTATTGTGTTCCAAAATAGTCATGTCAGTTTTCACTAGCAACCCCTTCATTAAATCTAGAATGACACCAAAACATTCTGAAAGGCTACAAATAAGACTCACGCACATTACCACTGAAGAGAAATTTGATAAATTGCATATCTGTTTGTTAAGAAATTTATTTACTCATTACATGAAAATACAGATAAAGCAAAAAGCCATGAGTGTCTAGAATGACACAGTAACAATTGAGCGAACCGCCATCAACGGCCAAAGGATTCCATCATATCAAAATGTGAGAATGAAGAAATAAATATAGAAAACACAAAGTTCACCATATTTTATACATTTATAATCCATCAAAGATATTGGACTCAGTATAAGGTATCATCGCTTGAATCCCCCTAACTTCATCAAGCCCATGGGTGTCATTGCATGCTGTTTAGAGGATTCAATTAATAAGTCTCATCAGATTTTATTTTTTAGAATATTGACCTATGTCATGATATGAAAGAAAGAAAATTAAAGGCATTTCAAAACCAAACAGTTCAACTGATCAACCTTGGAACCAGGAGCAAACTAGTCAAGTATGATCCAGGAGAAAACCAGGACGAACTGAATTTTGGCCTCAGTACAACAAGAAAACCAGGGAACCAGAAGAAACACTGGTTCACCTGCTGGTTCCATTTTAAAAGCACTAGTGAATGGACAAAAGAGAACAGTGGCAAGAAAGACAAATGTATGCTTATATATCAAGAGATAAGGATTAGAATCTTCAACTCCAAAAGCAAGTAAAACTGCAAATGCTAGTGTGACAATGATAATAACAAGAACATATTATAAGACATAAGCACAAAGTAAATCAGACGGCACTAAGTAAATGAGGGAATTAATATTGTCTTCCCCTAACAACACTGAAACAATCAGATGCAATCACAATAACAGGGCATTGCATTTCAAAGCTTAACAACATAACTCTAGCCTTGTCATGCAAATTGAGTTATAAAACATATCTCCAAAAATATTTTAAATCACATGAGACTAATTATTCCAATTTGATGTGCAATTCAATATGGATAGTTGCAAGATGACTTGCAATTCAACATGGAATAGTTGCTGAGATGACAAAAAATATTGTAACAACAACCATTTTTCAGGGCAAAACTTTTAATGAATACTGCATGGAAGGATCCTATTATAAGAAAACTTTAACTACGGATAGCTTCAAAAGAGAAAGTTGTAGAGTTCTTGGCTTCTTATATGCACTTAGCAATCTCCAAACCACAGGAAAGGTACAGGTCATTGAGAAAGAGAAACAAGAAAGTTAAGATAGACATTATGAAACAGCATATGCCATAATGGAAAAAAAATGCAGGGCTTAAGCTGGTAGGAAACATGTTACATAGTGGAAGTCTGGACGAAGAAAAAATACAAGAACTTCATGACTAAAAATTCTTTAAAAAATGAAAGAGAAATAAAAGCTTTTACCTGAACTAGTAATAGCAGCTGTATGGGCTCCGCTGGTAGCAAGATGAGATATCTTCTCCGTCCAAGGAGCCTTTACGAGTCTAGGAAGCAATTCACTATGATAGACTGAATGCCCAAGAGCTCCAAACCCACCATAACCCCTGAAAACTTCACCCAATTAAGCAGCAGTGTCACTCTGCTAATCTAGCAGATTAATACAGTGGACTCGTGAATAGTAATCCAAATAAAAGATACCACAAGCAGAGCAAATACTAAAATTCCTACCTAGGACCATGACTTTATCCTATTAATGTAGGATGAGAGAGAAGAAGAATTGAAATAAAAGGAGCATGTAGAAAATGGAGGAAAAGTAATAAATTGAGAACTCAATGTAGACAACACAATTAATCAACTGAAAAATAGATATATTTGTCTGTCAATGAAATAACACCTACATTTAGAATTCCATTGACTCATCTAGAACTTATCCACGTGTTAAGAATTAACATCGATCCACTAAAATGTATCCAATGTTAGGGAATAGGAATAACATAGACCTACAAACTCGTGGAATACTAGAAACTAGTGATACTTATCCACTGGTAAGAAAAAATGGAATAAACATCGATACTGACCACGTGAAGACCTCTCCAGACCGTGTAAGGGCAGTGGAATGGATCCCTCCAAGGGCAATACTCCGAACACCTTCGAGGTTAGGGTTCAAGGAAGGTACGAACAGAGATATCTCATCGCCGAAGCCGAGTCTCCCACCGTCGCCCTTCCCCCAAATCCAAAACTTACCATCAACGAGCAATGCGGAATGGAAGAGCCCACACGAGATCCCCACCTCGACGTTGGTGTCATGGTCGGAGCTGCTCTGCGAAGGAAGGCAGCCTTGGATGGGTGCAAGGCGGAAGTTGGAAGGAAGACGGAGAGTGGCCACGGGGGACGGATAGAAGCGGATCTCCTCCTTTCCGCCGCCAAGCTGGCCGGAACTGCCGCGGCCCCACGAGAGGACCTGCACGATCGACGATGGCGCACAGGAGTCCCCGTCGGTGTGGCTCCACAGGAGAGGTCCGGCGGCGGAAACGCCCTCGGCAGTGGTGGACAGGTAGCGGAAAGAGCGGAGGGAGGGGATGGAGCGGAAGAGCGCCGCCATGTGGGGGGGCCGGCGGGTTGGCTAACAGAGGGTTTGAGAGAGGTTTTCAACCGCTGTAGTTTGGAATGTCCCAATTTTACGAAATTACCCTCTAAATGTCATTCAATTCAATGGCCATGATAATATCGTTAAGAAAGGCTCCAGCAGCTCCAATGTATGGCACGATGCAGCGGTAAAAACACAGTAAGTATTTACACGATGATATAGTTCAATTTTTTACTGGAGTATAATTCAACGATAAATTTCTGAAAAATTTATAATAGTAGTCCTCTATGTAGAAGTTTATCTGGTAAATATAGTATAACTTCGGCATTGAACAGTCTTTCAGGAATGGTACGACTACGAATGCTAGGTTGACGCGCTAGAACTGTGAGCATTTCCTTGATTTATCCTAGTGGTTGGTGGAGATCCACTAGGGCTCTGGTCTCTGCAAGCTCTGCTGATGAGGAGGCATCCTCGAAAAATCATAAGACAGAGCTGACCACTCTAAGGATTAGTTAGGGCGAAATAAAATACATCGAAATTAAGAATGTACCGTCAATCATTGTGTATTATAGTCCTCATCTAAACTGTGCATCTGTATCGATCGAACCGTGATCACATTTTAATTGAATCATAATTGAAATTTCATCCGATCGTGACCGTCCACAGCTGCGATATTGATAATCATGATCAGACTAAATTCTAACTATGATTTAACAGTATTTAGATTCTGAAAAAATTGCAATTCCGATTCTATTCATATGCTATTCCAATATATGATTAAAATATTATTTTTATTTTTATTAGTGTTGAAGAAAATTATTTTTAATATTTTTATATTTTTATATAATATTTAATTTGTTAATTTTTATTTTTAAATTTTTTTATTTAAATTTTAAAAAAAATACAATTATAAATGGTTAAAAATATTACATTACACAACTCATCTGTGAATATCAGTGAGTATCTTTATTATTTATCGTCTGATTCTTTTAAAATCAAAGATTGAAGTATAATGTATAAGCGATCGAGTGGTGAATAATAAAGATATTTACGAATAAATTATATAAAATAATATTTTTCTATGAATGATAATAGAATATTTGAATAAGATATAAATATTCAATCGAGTATGAAAATTGAAATTAAAATTGAAAATCTGATGAGGATGAAAACAAGAATAAAGATGAATATAATAAATAGAAATGAAAATGAAAAATATAAAAACTATCTCTTCTCTAAATTTAAAAGTAAAACATTGAGCCCCCGATTATAGTATAATGACACAGAGTGTGTGTAATTTTTCATACGGTTTAATCTCCATGTATTTATAAAAGTTTCTCTCTAAATAAAATGAAAAATTTTAAAATATCAAATTATTGGATATTCACTATGAACACTTTCTTATATATTCAAACAGCCAAAAAAAAAACTTTTGTAGGATAATAATTTCACACAGTTCGCTATCACGCTGCACCTAACCACACCATCTACTTTGCCAAATCGAGGTGCTCA
>JBAMHZ010367166.1:0-12400 GCA_037177395.1 Alpinia galanga
CCACCAAAGAGAATTTAGCATCGTATCAAAAAAGTAGGTCTCCAGGTCAAATCCTACGAGTCTTACAAATTTTAAAAACATGCCTAGGAAATTAGTCCACATGCCAGGCTTGCACCAAACTAGTCTTATTTAGCCAGCCAAGCAAGGGAGGAATATTACAAATATATAACTGTTGCTTGGGTGATTTCTAAGTTGCCTAAATTTTTGGAATAAATAATCATGTAATCAAACATAAAAGCTGCAAATTTCAATCAATGAAATGTGAGAAAAATAATATTTCAGCTATCATTACTTAAAATTATCAACTATGCAAGCAACTAAATACCTTGATTAGTAGCAAATTGCTTGTTATTGTTTCGCCATGGTTTCCCAACATGCATAAGGTAAGGTTCAATGTCAACAAGTCTTTTCTGGATGTAGGACTCAAATATCCATTCCTATAAAAGTTGAAGTGAAGATTTTGTGATGATTCTTCATGTGCGCATAAAAAAAAATCCAACCAATTATGAAGCAGCAAAATTAAATGCCTCTAGCCATTTCAAAACTCACTGAATCGTCAATAGACAACAAAATATGGAGTACCAAAGCACAAATTTAGGATTATTCTCCTATCATACTTTCATCATGACAAAGATGTGAAACCAATTGAAGCAAGACGATATGTTACAGAATGTCAGATGTAGTCATGTATTCTCCATTGTTTGGTCTCAAGAAATTATCATAGTAAAAAATCAAAAGGTTAAAGGGGAGCCTTAGCACAACAATAAAATTGTTGTCTTGTGACCTTGAGGTTATGAGTTTGAGTTCTGAAAATAGTCTCTTGCAAAGCAGAATAAAGTTAGACCTTTCTCTGAGACTTTGCATGGTGGAAACTTGGTGGACCGGACTTTTTTTTTTTTTAAACAAAAGATATTTCCTCCTGAACTTTTTTACCCAACTATGTGGTGACGAGTTCTTGTTAATAGACAAGAATTGATAGAATATGTCATGAGCCATTTATTAAGATTTAGAAAGCACTGCAGAAATTTTGATTATTGAACTATCTATGAAAATTCAGTTATACAACATTCCAAAGGTGAATAGCAACTAGATGTCCGTTGATGGCGACAAAAATCTAACAGATATTCATTGGTTGTCCTGAATAAAATATAGAAAGGTCCCTAAGACTGGTACTGTCAAGAAATGCAAAAGATGACAAGAACAAGTTAATCTTTTTCTCACATATGAAAAAATAATTCTCTTAGAAAAAATAAATGTGAATGGTTGTTCCTCGCTTCTTCAGAAAACCTTATAGAGTTTTCATGAATTAAAATAACAATGGGACAAAAAACAAAGCAAACCATGTCCAACTATCTGGGGTTGACTATGAGTCTTATCCAACAGTGGAAATTCATCTAAGGTCATATATCATTGTTGATATTTCAATTGTACCAAATAAGTACTAGAATGTTAATGCAAAACATTCAAAGAAATTAACTTAATGTCATGCTAGTTATGTGGAAAACTTTACAAGAAACAAGCCAGCAGCAAGAATGTAAACACATGCAGTAGCACAGGGTGGCAAGTTGTTTTTCATCAATAAATAGTTTTAATATAAAATAATCTTATGATTATTCAACAGAAGAAGACAAATGAAAAGTGTAGGACCTTTGACACAATCGTAGCACCATCAGATTTGACTTGTCTAAATTTAGGAGTATTCGAAAATGCACACACTAGAATTGTACAATCTGAGGTCCAATCTGGTCGGTATTCTGCCCCCATCTCTAGTGCCTGAGACCGTATTGCAGCCCTTTCAGGGTTAACAAATCCAGACAGTGCGAACACCACACCTTCCTGTCAAATTCAAGATATATGAAAGTCATGAGTAATTATGCAATGAGTACCTCCGGAAAATGACAGAAACTTTCAGCATTGTTCATTACCAGCAATTTTGAAAAATCCATCCTATTTTGAGACGTTTCAGGCGGGTAAGAATTGTTGCTTCTTTTTACATTATTGAATTCCCCTATAGAAGCATCAACCAAAGCTCTTCCATATGACTTGTCTTTTGTGTCTCCAGAACCGACCCAAGAATGAAGGACTCGCTTTTCTTTCACATCATGATCATCCTTGTGGTTTGAGCGTGCATTGGACATGAAGCAAAAATCTTTTCAGATTGCAGACCCAAGCAAAAAAATGTTTGCTCTACTCTGAGAACAACTAACTTAGAGGTCCTTAATTAACGATGATTAAATACAGTCAAGCCAGAACTTCTCAAGAAGAGACACAGCAAACAGTCGCTTATTAGTATCTCCAGTGTATTGCCGAATCTGTGCAATTAAAGAAGAAAAAGGTTATGATAAGATTAGCATAGAAAATTTAACAACGCATATAAATATAACATTTGCAATATAACTATGATCTGAAAATTAATCTCATAGTCATCCTTCATAATTGTATGATGGATAGTTTAACTGCATGCGTACAGAAGCATAAATGATGAGTTTAATAATTTAAGATTGAAAAGAAAATTCAAACTTGACATATAGCTTTATGGAATTTCAGTCAAGTAACTTTGCAGATTTCATCTTTGAGTAGTTAGACACTGTTCAAACTAATCTCGTGTTCAACTTGATAGATATTGGCATTTGTCATCATTTAAATAAGAAAGTTTGGATTTTGGTTATGATGGCTGATTTGTAATCAAGTCTTTGTGCTTCATATCAATCTTTTTGGATTCCTAAGGTATGTAATTTAATAGCTAATGATGCCTAGTCAGGTATATCAGTTTTGGAGAAGGCATATTAATGCAATGGATAAGATTTTAGGGCATTAAATATTTTAGGCTTTAAAATTTTCATTATAATTTGTTAAATTTTACTAGTTATTAGGAACCAGGTAAATTAGACTGTCTTTAAGACTAGTCTTTTTTGTTTTATAAAAGGAGATCTCTACTCCTCATGTAAGTTGCCTTAGTAGAGTTTTCCCTTTTCATGAGATTACCTTCTGTGCAGCTGAGTGAGATGTATTCCAGGTGCTGCATTTCACCTTCCGACATTAAGAAGGTCTGAGGCTAAGTAATATTCTAAGCATGGCATAGAACTATTTTGCAAGATATATTTGATTAGTTGGAACATCACTTCAAGTTGTGACCTGCTGGAAGTGTATCAAAAGAATGGAGTTGTCATGAACCTAACATACTATGTATCTAAATCTCTAGCTTGATGCGTCTTTCTGAACGCACTCTTATCTATCCACATCCATAAAAGCAATATATGGAAACTCTGTAATATAGTAGCTTTCTATCTCATTCAAGCGTGCACTGCAATTTGGATAATCGACATACGATTTCTAAAAATAAATAAATAAACGAGTTGAATTCTTTCTGCCTAATTGAATTTAATAGTTTGCAATGCAATGACGGCCACAAAGACGCTTCATTTCTGATAGATTATCCCTCAAAGATCGTCTAAATCACAAATTGATAAGATTGGCAGATATAAAAAGCAAGAAATAACCAGACCTTCGAAACCTAAAATGAGAAGATATTATTCAACAAAAAGAAGAAGAGGAACCGTGTTGGTGGCGATCGAGGGCTGATTTCAAGGGGCCAAGTCTGTAGGCGATTCGGATAGGAAAGGGTTTCAGTTGACGAAGATGAAGATCACCAGAGGCGTCCTTGCGATGCGGTGGAGGTGCCCGTGGAATTGCTGACGGGGTGGCCCACAATATGGAATGGCTCTTTTACCCTCGATTTTTTAATTCATTTACTTTAGTTGCCCATTTTGCAATGTCAGTTGCAGTAAATATTATTTTTTATAATAAAAATTTTCAAAGTTTTTTTTTTACTCCTAAAGGGGTAATTTTTTTTTTACTTTAAAATTTGTGGTTTTTTTTTACTTTATAAAATAAATCAATTAAAATAGGCTCAATTTATCAACATAGGCCAACATTTAAAAATGGGTATTTTGATCCATTATTCTTAAAATTAGAAGATCCCACCCTAAAAAACTGAGACCCCAAACACATACCCTTAAATTCTAAAATTTAATATTGTGATATGTTCATATTTAGCCATGCTAACACTTTTAATAGAATTTTGTATATTTATATCAGCTAAATATACCCAGTGATCTAAAATAAAATGTAATTTATTTTTGACATTAAATACTTTTATCTCATAAAATCAAATGATATTTATTTATTTTTTAAAAAAAATGAAAAATAAATTGTCAACATTTTTGAACAAATTCTATCTCTTTTTTTAGAAAAAAAAATTACTAAAAAAGCATCTCATTTTCTTTTTTTTCAAAAGCATTGAAAGAGTTCCCTTTTTATTTGAATCGATTTCTATTTCGATGAACCAAACCCAGTTCACAACGAACATTCCACTTTGCCCTTCCTTTATTTTTTTTACTAAATTACTCAAAAAGTAGTATTTGTCGATCTTCCTTGAAAGAGAAAACCAATTGTAAGAAGTGAGTAATTGGGTCTGTGCGATGAGGATGATGATGGGCTTTGGTTTTTTTTTGATTTGCCAGCAGCAGCAGCAGCAGCAGCTGCTCCACTCCTCTAATTGAATCTGGACTGCACCACCGTTCCCTTTTCTTCCCTGTCTCTCTCCTTTCTCAGCCAACCATATCGCCCTCTCTCTCTCTCTCTCCTTGTGCTCCCAATCTGTCGTCCTGCCATGCGGATCCGCCGGAGAGCTTCTTCCTCGCTGCCTCTTTCTCCAGATCCATCACGCGCATCGCGAAATGGGAGTCTTGGAGGCCAAGACGGTGAAGCTGGAGAGAGGGAAAAGTTGCACCCGGTTGGGGATCGGTATGGTTGTGATTTAGGGGGGAGTCGTTGCAATGGAGGGCCTGCGAATTGTTCGAGTCCGTGCTCAGATGCGGGGAGCCACCGCCGCAGTGACAGCAGCGGAAGCAGTAGTAGTAGTGTGCAACGGGGAAGAGGGAAAGATGGGAACAATAGCGGCGAGATGATGAGTGGCAGCTCAGTCGCAGTAGATCATAGAAATGGGCCAGGCGGAGGAAAGGCCAAGGGGAAGGCGAGGGGGAGAGCCGGCGCTGGCCCAGCTTCTGCTAGCAGTAGTTGCACTATGGTTGTTCATGAGGAAACGGATAAAGGGCTGAATTTGAACGGGAAGAAGCGGCAGCGGAGGAGCCCGGCGGTGCTGATGGAGGGTTCACGGTGCAGCCGCGTGAATGGAAGGGGGTGGAGGTGTTGCCAGCAGACGCTCGTCGGCTACTCTCTCTGCGAGCACCATCTCGGCAAAGGACGGCTCAGGAGCATGGGCACTTCCCCGAGAGGTCAATTAGGGACGAGTAAGCCTAGATGGGGCAGCGTCGATGCAAGGAACGATACCACTTTATCCCTCCATCAAAAGGAGGAGGAGGAATTAGAGGAATTAAAGCAAAGGCTGCAGCAGTCGGATGATGATCCCTGCAATATCGTTGTCACTGATAGTAATATTGGAGCCGATAAGATAGCAGAAGAAGAGGACGAGGCGGAGATGACGAGTAGCAAGAGGAAGAAGATTGGAGCGGTGAAAGCTCGGACAATCAGTAGTTTGCTAGACTATTCTGACCACTCGATGCTGTCACATGTTCAGGAAGTTGCATTGCTGCCTTCAGCTAATGGCATTGGCGACGAGTGAGTTGATAAAACTAGTTGATTAGCATTGTCTTCAATTTCTGCTTTGTTGTTCATGAATTTGTTATGCTGGATTGTGAACATTATATTTGTTTTCGTTCGTCAACTTGTCGACTGGACCATCCGCTAAACAAATTCACCCTAGAAATGCTAATTTTTGCGTGGTCCTGTTCTTGTGCTGCGCCACGCCATGGATGTTTCTAAGTTTACATACGCTGATGTAATGCTATATTCTGTTTCAATGTTATGAAATTTCTCCACTAAACGCTATTCCTTGAAGTGAACATTCAAGACCTCTCCACTAGATACAAGTCTTTGAAGTGAATACAAGTCTTTGAAGTGAATGCGGCGTGGAGACTTCAATCTGATGGTGTGAAGGTGCCACTGGGTACAACAACATCAACCTTTTGCTTCTACCAAGGTTTTAAATTTTATTTCCGCCCTTTACTTTTCGATGCAAATGTGTAAGGAACTTGTGTTTATTTGCTTAACATTTTTGTCTTTTCATTTACTATTATCAGTGCTAGTTTACGATCCTAGATTTACTTGTTGGGTTGATGCTTAGACTAATTATTATGCTATGTATTAATATTATCTAAAAACAGAGAATACTGTGTTCCCATACATGAAGTATGATTATCTACAACATGCCGTTGAGTGCAGAAAGACCTGGCTTTCTGATGAAAAGCTACAGGACTTTGTTGTATTAATTCTTTATTTTTGCTTCGGCCTTGTGTATGGAATTTCTTTATGGAGAAAAAGAAAACTGGTTCATCATCTGTTGACTATTAATTTTTCGTTTATCAAAGTTGACTTTTACTTTTATAAATGTTTAGATGCACTAAAAATATGAGTTCTAGATGCATAAACTAAAGTGATATGGACCCAAGGTATGGCTACAATATTCCTATGGCATCTGTCTGCCAAAAGCAATTAACTTCTTGAAGGTTAACAAATTATATTGTTGATTTGGCATATATCATTTTCCACTAAAAAGTAATGGTTGCGCATGAAAGCTTTCCTGCAGCAAATTAATGGTTTATCCATCTGTTACACCTGTTCCTTTTGTAGAAGGTTAAGATTTATATTATTTTTCTGTTTGCTGGAGAAATCTGGAAGAGATTCCATGATTACCTAGTAAGATAATGGACTATCCATATAATTGTAATAGGTTTGGAGAGAATAACCATACTTCATCATCATCTTTACCATTAGACGAATATTTAATCTTTTTAATAAAGCCTCATTAAAGGAGAACATATACCCACCATTTTGAATCTCCATACTCATTAATGTTCTTCTTCTAAAGATAATCCATCTCTTTCTTTCACAGGAAGTGGCTCAAAAGTAGCATCCAATCACTTTCTTCTATTGAAAGTAAGAGAGCGATTAATATTATCAAAAGCAAGAAAAAAAGATAATTATGTTAGCTTGCACAATTGAAAAACAAAAAAGGCATACACCAGCTCTTTGTATCAGGTCACTTTTGCTCAAGCCATTTTGTCAATTGATGTTCTTATTACGACTTTGAAATTGTCAGGGACTCCCTGACCCCAGATAATGTGGACATCAATGGGTTACTTGTGCAAGTTTAGGTGTTCTTGGGCACCACCGATACTGTTTTCTGCTGCGCCATGGTACTGAGCAATCCTTCGCCACCAGATTCTGCTGCAATAAGTTTCTTCTCTCTCCAGTCTCATTCATCTGCACCATTTTTGGATTATCATTTCTCTTGATCAAAGGATATTGTTGGATTGCCTTTGTGTTTCATTTATGGTTGACCTCTTCAATTTTTATAGCTTCTTCCTCATCCATCAGGTTTGGCCAAACACTTCTCAGCTGTTCAACTTTTTCTTTCCTTGATGCAGCTTCCTTTTTGTCGAGTAGCCATTTTTTTTTTGTCTTGAGTAACAAAAACAAAAACAAATTCTCTCGTTGCTTAGCTGCCGCATACAATCTTTACCACGACACTTTTTAGGTTGCCATAGCAAACATCAGCCTTTGGAAATTATGCCAATTAATGCAGTGTAACTATGACCTCTATCTTTCGCTTAATCTTGAATTTTTCCCTTAAAGCATATAGCTATATCTTTTTCTGCAAAGAATTTCTTGACTCTCTAACTGTGGAGATATATGAACTGAAGAGCAAGAGAGATGATATTGAGAGAGATGTGTCCAGAGCCAGGAGAGGGGGGAAGGAGCCAAGGAGCCAAGTTCTGTGGTGGTTAGACAGGGTGGAATTACTTGAAACCAAGTTTGCCAAGACAAGAAGAGAGTTCGAGAGGAGGTTCATGCTTCCAGGAGGGTTTGCAGTGAACATATTGTCAAGCTATAGACTTAGTGCGAGAGCTAACGAGATGATTGCAGAGGCATGTTACTTGAAGAGCAAAGGATCCTTCAATCAAGTGGCCAACAGGGCAGCTCCGAACCGTTTTGAGGAGGTGCCTAGTGCACCAACTGTGGGCATGGATGTTGTGCTTGCTCAGTTAAAGCAGGCTGTAGAAGATGATGCAGTGGACCTCATCGGAATTTATGGAATGGGTGGCATCGGCAAGACCGCTCTATTGAGCAGATTCCACAATGAGTTCTTCGCAGGCGCTAAAGATCTCGACATGATTATTTTCATTGACTCTTGTAGAGACCTTGATGTTGAAAATATCCAAAATAAGATTCGGCATCGGCTGGGTTTGTCGTGGAAGAATAGCAAACCACAAAAGGAGAAGGCAGCCATTCTATACAAGGTTCTCTTCAAGATGAAGTTTGTATTAATCTTGGATGATCTTTGGGAACCTTTGAGCCTTCAAATGGTGGGAATTCCCATCCCCAAGCAGGGATCAAGTTGTAAGATCATGTTAGCAACTCGAATAGAAGAGGTATGTGACCAGATGGACGTGAAGAAAAAGATCAAGGTGGATCTCTTGCCTTGGGAAACAGCTTGGAGGTTGTTCATGGACAAGGTAGGCGAGGAGACAATTAACTCTAACCCAGGAATGCAGCACCAAGCTGAGATCTTGGTTAAAAAATGCGGCGGTTTGCCGCTTGCTTTGATCACAATTGCACGCGCTCTGGCTAGCAAAAGAAGTGTAGATGAATGGAAGCATGCTGTGAGGATCATGAGCAACAATCCAGTCCAGCTCCCAGGAATGGCAGAGCATGTGTTCTGCTCTCTCAAGCTTAGCTTTGATCATTTGCCCAATGACACACTGAGATCATGCACCATGCACTTTGCTCTCTACTGGGAAGGCTGTCGCCTTCATAAGAACTTGATTCAAGAATATTGGATCGGCGAAGGCATTCTGGATGACTTCAAGGACATGGAGCAGGCTAACAATCAAGCGTGCTACTTCCTTGGAATCTTAAGCTATGCTTCGCTGACAGAAAGAGTAGATGCAGATGGCTACACGAGGATGCACCCCATGGTCCGCGCCATGGCCTTATGGATCGCATGCGAGTTCGGGAAGAAGGAGAACCAGTGGTTCGTGAGAGAAAGAGAAGGTTTAATGGAGGCGCCGGAGGCAGAGACATGGCGAGGCGCCACGAGGATGGCGTTGGGGTACAATAGCATCACCACGCTACCAGAAGCCCCCGAGAGCCTGAATCTCGTGTCCTTGAAGCTGAAGAACAACTTCGGCTTGGAGAGGATTCCTGATGGCTTCTTCAGGTTCATGCCATGTCTTGTGGCCTTGGACCTCCATTCCACTTCCATCAAGGAGATCCCATCAGGAATCAGCAACCTCCAACGTCTGCAGTTTCTTGAGCTCGGAGGGACAAAGCTCAAGTCTTTGCCCAAAGAATTGGCTTCTCTCAAGAACTTGAAGTATTTGGGACTCAACTGGACAGCGGAGCTCGCCGGCATTCCAGAAAAACTCATCCAATCGCTCTCCGATCTGCGAGTCCTGCGCATGATGGTGAGCTATAGCTCATGGAAGGCCAGCCCGGCGGGGGTCAACGATGGCGTCAGCCTCAGGGAGCTCGAGGCCCTGAAGCGGCTGAGGGTGATAGACATCACGGTGGGGAACGCTGCAGCGTTCAATATGCTCACGCAGTCGCAGCGACTGGCACCGGCAACCGTGGCGCTGCTGGTCAAAGGGTGTCCAGGCCTGACGGCCCTCGAGCTCCCGTCGGGGCTCGGGCGGCGCATGAAAAGCTTGAAGTGGCTTCGGGTGTCGCACTCGACCGACCTGGAGGCGGTGGTGATCGCCGGAGATGGCGGAGACAACGATGCTGCTGCGCTTCCGGAGCTTGAAAATCTGGTGCTGGAGTTTCTGCTCAAGGCTAAGATCGTTTGGAGGAGCAGCTGCATCCAACACCTTCGTGGACTGTACATTTACGGCTGCAGCGGAATGGAGCAGCTGATTTGGTACGAGGACGATGAGGAGTCCGACGCAGAAAACAGAGGCCGGAGGAGGAGGAGGGGCGTGAGTCCGTTCCCGAACCTGAAGCAGATTGCTTTCCGGGGGCTGCCGAAGTTGAAGAGGATGAGTGATAGGAGGGAGTTGGTGTTTCCCGCGCTGGAGAGCATTGAGGTGGCGGAGTGCCCACATCTGAAGAGGTTGAACTTGGTAGCTGAGAAGCTGAGAGAGATCAGATGCCACAGGTCATGGTGGGATCAGCTGGAGTGGGAAGATGATGCGGCCAGGTCCCGTTCCCAGATGATCCTTAAGCCACTCAACTGATTGATTGTTTTGTGTTTTTCTTTTTTGTTTGGATTTTCTGTTTTCTGTTTTCTGTTTCTGTTTTTTGGTTTCTTCTTCCCATCAATCTGTCTGGTCCCAGAAAATGATCCCTTTTTCGTTTCTGTTTTTTTTTTATTATAACAAAAATAATAAACAACAAAACGGATGTAGAGTCTAGAGACTTCTTTTACCGCGGTATACTAATAAAATAAATTATTTTAAATTTACTTAAAAAATTTCTATCCGTAGAGTACGCATATTTATCTAAAATTAATAAATTACGGTTTAAAGAATTAAGCAATATTATTAATTGGACTCCCACAAATTTGCTTCGAGCAAATCTTATAAATTCTAATCTTCGTATATAAAAGAAATTTTATATACATATCTTATCTCAGAAACTTTAACATTCATTTCATAATTTAGTTTGTTGTAAAATCAACATAATTAAAATATGAAAAAAAAACTTGATTTATATAAGGGTTATAAATTTCTTAAGTCAAATTTGTTTGTTATTTGAAATTTTAATATTCATTTAATTGGATTTAATTGATTAGTATAAGCAATTCAAATAAATATAAACGTGCTCATCAATATGATTCACAAGCTTTATTTAAGAATATATTATTCATGAATAATATTTATGAACTTTAAATTTATTTATTTAATTTATTAAGTTGTTTAAATTTATTCATTTAATTAACTTTAATATATATTAAACAAATATAAATTATACCAACCTCTAAAATACTTAATCCCATTTAACCAGACAAATTTTTTTTTGATAATTTTAATAACAAAAAATTAAGCATTTTTTTTAGTCCGCACCAGGGTATCTAAATCTTCGGCCCGACTAGTCCCTAGGTAGTCAATCATATTTCACGGTCCTTCGGGAATACTCTTTCAACAGCTAAAATAGCTAGAAAAGATCAGAGCTCAAGCGGATTTCTACCAACAACCTGAGTAAATTAAGAAAGCACTTGCAGTTTTTTAAGCAAGTCAGTCCAGACTTCACAATCATGTCATTCTTAAAAAAACTGTCCAACGTCAAAATCATATTTTATCTGTCAGGCAAAGTCCTGCACAGAGGGCATCTCTATGAATTTTTTAAACAATTACCATGCCTCAGCAGATAATTAAATTGTATTCTTCTATCAAATATTTTACCATTTTTACCTACCCTTGGGAGCAACAAATTAAGCATCTTTCTAGCCATGGACCATGATAAGCTTGTGAAATCTCCAGCAAATTAATATGTTAAAAAATATTAATAATTTCAAGTTCGAAATGGAGAAAGAGTTGTGTCGTATGCCAATATTAATTTTGCAATACAAGAATATAATTTGCGCCAGTTTTTTTATTTTGATGTTGAAAAATAAACAATCAACCAATTGGAATAGAATAATAAAAAAAAAAATAGAACCGCCATATTAGTGGTTCTTTATCGTTACCTTTATACATGAAGAAGGGTAAATCAGAAATCCAGAATAACTATAATAGAAATACAGAGTTATAGAATAATTAAAGAAATAACTCCAAAAAATAGAGACGCGTAATTGACTCTGGCGCAAGTAAAAGATTATTAATGATATAATGCTCTAGATATAATCGAATTGTAAGGGAATCAACGTAATTATTTAATTTCATATTTTATCAATAAAAATACTATTTTATAATCGGTTATTTAATATTAGATAATTGTAATATAAGGCCTTAGATGAATTTTAGATTGTAATATGATGTCTTAATATAATACTAAAAAGGAAAAAAAATGTTGCTTTTCGAGAACAATCCATTGATAAATCATAATGGAGTAGGAGTTTAGGAGTTATTAAATCATATTAAACACTTTTGTTAATGATTGTAAGTGTGATTTTTTTTAAATCATATTAAACACTTTTATTAGCATCTGGTGTCTGAATATTAAATCCGACTAATTTTTTTAAAGGTGTCCAGTTCTATCTTACGATCTTTCGAATAATATGTCCCTTTAATAGATGAGTTAGAAGAGGCTGAAATCCTAATGGATTTTTATCAATCACATTAGTAAATTAAGAAAGTACTTATAATTTTTTAGCGGGTCA
>JBAMHZ010368246.1:0-12394 GCA_037177395.1 Alpinia galanga
ATCCATCAGTCACCTGGTATCGTGATCATTGTGAGACAATGACTTTCTAACGGATAAATCCACATCCGATAAGCAGAACAGTCAACTAATGAACAACATCAATTGATTAATACTTTAATCAGTCGACTGTAAGAGCTTCTGTGCTTTAGCCATAATTCACCAGTCGACTGATCATTACACCAGTCGACTGAGCTAAAATGTCAATCGACTGCTCGAGCATTATAAGACCAAACACCAACAACAGTCGATTCTAACTCAACTGTTTATTATCAATCAATTGATAAACCTCCAAGTGTGATCCTTTCATGCTTGTAACTCTCTTTAGCCTAGACATCAGTCTTCACGTCACTTCCATCAGCCCTACACCTCTATGCACTAGCCTTCAAATGCTTTCATCGACCTAGTCATGCTAAGTGATAAAAGGTGCCTCCGGGACTTTATCACTCCTCAATCTAGATCTCAGCCTTTTAGCCACTTTCCTCAGCCTCATGCCTCAGCGATGCCTCAGGCTCATACTCTTCATCCTTTGTGTTAGCCTTCAAGTGCTTTCATTGGCTTAGTTATGCTATCGAATGTCTACCACCAAGAATCATATTTTTGGACTTTTCCTTGCCAAGTCGTAACTTGGATTTTCCTTACCAACTTATGTTGGACTTTTCCCTTGCCAAGTTACAACTTGGACTTTCCCTTTGTTAAGTTACAATTTAGACTTTCCTTTGCTAAAATTTCACTCTTGCACTTTATCTTTGCCAACACAGGTTGGATTTTTTGTGCTAAAATTTATTCTTGGACTTCTCCAATGTTAATTCTCACTATTTTAACTTTCTATTATCGAGTCAACATACTTAGATTTTTTAATATTCTTCATCATGACACATACAGTCAATATATATTGTCAAATATAAATTGTCAAATAGTAAAACTCAAATCGAGTTCAATTTAAGTATAGTCAATTATGACCTGAGCCAATTGCACCAATAATTTGTTCGATTTTGATTGAAAAATTTAATCGATTCAATTTGCTAAAAAAAATTAATTTATTTAGTCTTAATTAATCGGTTCGATCGATCCAATCGCTCACAATCACTTATAACCCATTTACTAGGAAAGAAAATATATTAAAATTTGTTAATTTGGAAAGTCCAAAAGTCAAACGATTTTTAAAAAATAAAACAAAATATTTTAAAAAATATATATTTTTTTTGTGAAAAAAATGCTCTTAATCTTAATTATGTATATAGTAAAAAAATGTGCCTTTTTAAAAAAATTATTAAAACAAAATCCCTTTATAATTTAATATCCAAAAATCCTTTTATTTTTTAGATAATTAAACTATTTCAATGCTTTAAAAACAAATATACAACTTAAGACACATTATAAAATTATAGATGGAATACAATATTGACTTAATTTTTATTAAAATTGTTAATAATTTTAGTTAAAATCACTATTGAATTCAGAACTAAAAATATTTTTAGAATAAAAAATGGGATACCAGGCATGAAGATGGAAAGAATTTATTAATTTGTAATTAGTTTACTTATTTTTGGGTGTAATTTATTATTTTTCATTTAGGTGCAATTAAATATTTCTATTTGTATATAAAATATTAAATTAAAAATATTTTCTCCAACCAGCACAAGCAGTCTCAGTCAAGAAGAAGAAGCAGAAGAGGAGCAAATAAATAGCCACTCGATGTCTTCCCCAATTCAATCCACCAAATCTCCCCAAAAGGTCTCGCTTTTCTCGCCCTCCGATCGTCCCACCACCATGGCCTCCGCCGTCGCCGCCGCCTCCCTCCTTCCTTCCTCGCCATCGCTCCTCCGCCGCAGCGCGCTCCCCTACCATTGCCGCCGTCACGCCGTGTCGCCGGTCCGAGCGCTCTCCGCCCCCGTCGCCCTCACCCAGGACGACCTCAAGAAGCTCGCAGCCATCAAGGCGGTCGAGTACGTCAGCAGTGGCATGGTCCTCGGCCTCGGGACCGGCTCCACCGCCGCCTTCGTGGTCGCCGAGATCGGCGCCCTCCTCGCCAACGGGAAGCTCAGTGACATCGTGGGAGTCCCCACGTCCAAACGCACGTATGAGCAGGCGCTGTCCCTGGGGATCCCGCTTTCCACCCTCGATGACCACCCCCGCATCGATCTCGCCATCGACGGCGCAGATGAGGTATTCTCTTCAATTTTATTTTCTCTGTCGGAAACAACAACAAAGATAGCTCTTTTTTGCCTTCTTTTTGCAAGAAAGTTGAGATCTCTAGCATATGCGATTCATTTAGCATATAGTATTGATAGTCTCGATTCCGCTCATACTCCTGTTGTCTTCTTATCTGATAGAAAGTTCCAAATTTTTAGCTTGTCAAGTATTAAACTTTTACTAGGGTTCAGAAGGTACTTGTATCTATCAACATACTATTGCATTATGAATCTAAGATATGTTCAACCACTGATGAAATGAATTTGCATGAGTGATTCTAGATCTTTGTGATTGCAAAAAAGAAGTGAGTATCTGAGCTCTCTGATCATACTAGCGAGAAGAATGATTGGGATTTTGAGTTTTGATATGGCTTGTTGATTCTAATCATGGCAGTCAAGATTGGAATCCAGAGCTTACAATCTTATGATTTCATATCCGAGGTAAGATTTGAATCGAGCTAGGATCTTATTGTTCCTACGTAAGATATCGATCCCTATAATCTTGACTAGATGGAAAATATTAACATCCCCTTAGGTTTGCTTGATGAATACTTTCAAATATTTCCAGACCTATTGACAACTACAGTTTGTTATTTTTTTTCTTCAAAGATTCATATACTGATTATAGAATTGGGGCAGGTGGATCCAGATCTTAATCTTGTAAAAGGGCGCGGTGGAGCTCTGCTCCGCGAGAAGATGGTTGAGGCAGCATCCGATAAGTTTGTTGTCGTAGCCGACGAGACGAAGCTTGTATCTGGATTGGGTGGAAGTGGACTTGCAATGCCAGTGGAAGTTGTGCAGTTCTGCTGGAAGTATAACCAGATTAGGTTGCAGGAATTATTCGGCGAAGAAGGATGCAAGGCTGAGCTCAGGTTGGACAGTGATGGGAACCCCTACGTGACCGATAATTCAAACTACATCATCGATTTATACTTCAAGTCGCCGATTAAAGATGCTGCTTCGGCGGGGAAGGAGATCTCAGCATTGGAAGGGGTTGTAGAGCATGGGTTGTTCTTGGACATGGCAACTGCTGTTATAATTGCAGGCAAAGATGGGGTGACTGTGAAGGCAAAGTAAGTCGAAATCCTGAGACAGTTTTCTAAAAATAGATCGATGCTAAATGTTCAGCATGTAGAAGAATTAACTATACACCCGAATCTTCATCAACTTATCGAAAGACATTGTATGTTCCTTCAAATTTATTGAAATAAAGCAGTTTTACTTGGCATAAACAATACTGTAGGATGTCCTTAATACTTAAGAGAAGATTTTCTCTGGTTTGTGTATTCATTAGAATGAACACTTTCAAATATACCGAACTATATTTTGCAAGTATGAACATTGAGAAACTTTCAGTAAACATTATAATGATTCATGATTTCATCCAAAGTTCCAAATCATGCCACATGAGAAGTCATATGAGTACTAGCAAGAACAAAATCTAGTCACTAATTGATGTTGCCATCATACAACCACAGGAAGGAGCTTCAGTCTGTCTTGTGCTGTTTCTCCTTCCATAGATATATTCTTGCAGTCGAATCCCGGATCTCCGCTTAACTCTCACTCTCTTGTTCATATGTCCTTTGTCAGATTTGCACAAAGTATATTTGATTTTCGGCATCTCGAATTCCAGCCTCCCAATTTTCTCAGACGCCTTTCTAGCCCAATCTGAAATTTGCTTCCTCCTTTTGCTCTCGATGTCCGATTCGTCGATCTGATCCAATGGAGAAGCAGAAAGATTTTCCACATTGCTTTTCAACTCACTGTTAACGTTAATAAGCTGTGATAAGGATTCATCAGCATCTTTCAACTGATCCCTGATGGAGCTAATTTCAGAAAGAGGCAATTTTCTGATATTTTCCGATGTTTCTGTGCTCTTGTGTAGTTCTTGCAAATTCGCTTGTAGGACTGACAACCGTTGAGCATCAGAACAAAGCCTCTTTATGACCCTCCTATTCCATTCCTGGTGTGAAGCAAGCTCGTGGGGCAGCTCTTGTTTGTCAACTCCCAAATCATTCTCAGCTACTAGTTCAATCGATGCACACTTCTCTTTCTCTTCATCACCCTGATAATATGCTGTGTTATTCTCCATTAGCAGCAATGGTCGACCCGTCTCTTTCTTGATTCCGTATTCCGTCTTCCAAACCTCAAACATCTGGTCATTTGCATTGTTTTCTCTTTCCTTCTGTCCGCGAGAAAGAATTTTATTCCCATTCCGCGATGGACTGAAAACAATATCAAGCTGTATATCCTTGGGATCTCTTTTGCACTTTGATTTCCTTGAACTTTTATCTGGCTTCCGATTCCCCTTCAATTTTAACTCTTCGATTTCTTTCCATGCAGCCTCCAAACTGGCATGCGAATCAAATCGTTCCAGTTCAATCATACTCCCAGTGTTTATCAAAACCTCCTGGAGGACTTTAACTTTCTCATGCAAATCATGCAATCTCATAGGTGTTGAGGCATTATCGTCTCGACTGGCTTCTCGATTCCTTGCAGTGCAAGGATAAAACTCAAGCTGACCAACCTGAACACAACGCAGTTAAATTATTTTTAACTGACTTTTTTTTGTTCCGACAACAATGTGGTGGTACATGAGGGAGAAGTAGAAAATATTTTGTAGCAATGTCATACGCTTAAAGATATAAGATAAACTATTGCTAACTTTGGTTAATAACTGATAAGGGGGAAAATAGTACCTCTTCTTTTAGATTAGTTGATGTCGAATATCGTTTTGTGAGGGAAAGAGTAAGTTCTTCCATAACAATAATGTCGTCCGACAACAAGCCCAAGAAAAGTTCATGTGCACTCAAGTCAGCCCGCAGTTCATTGTTTTCCTCTTCAAGCACTTGGATCTTTTTCTCCAACTCAACCACTGGTATATTTCTCAGTGTGATCTCCTCAACAACTTCCCTTTGTAGAATGGCATTACTATCAAGGTACTCATACGCTTTTATCAGTTCAAGAACTTTCTCTTTACATACTGCTGCATTGATTGATTCAAACAAATTGTCATGCAGCGAGGAGGCACAATCATCTAACAATATTTTCTTTTCCATTTCTATATGTTCGGATTTGCAATCATCCAACTTTAGACACCTATGGTCGGCCTGCAGCAAGTGACTACCCTCAGCCGAAGTTTGTGAACTTCGACAACCATTCAAGTTGTTTAATGGGACCCTAAGATTTGTGATTTCAGCTTCCAGTAGATAGATGTTCTGTTCAAGATTGATGGCCAACTCGTAAAGAAGGGCTCTTTCATTGCTTAATAGGGTTATTTGATATTCTCTCTCTGAATTGAGGTTCTTAAATATCACAGAAAGGCAATCCATTGCCAAAACCTCTGTTAGCATAACATTATCCTCCTCTTCAAGTTTGACCTTTTCCTGACTCAAATCCAGAAGTTTCTTTGAAATCAAACTATTTTCCTCAACCAACTTGGATACTTCAATTTGTAATGCCTGATGAACTTCTTGCGAATACATTAGCTGTCTAAATAGCAAATCTGTTTCAGCCTTCAGGGTAACCTCACTTTGGTTGCTAATCTGGATCTCCTCCTTCAGTTTTTCATTCATCACAAGTAACTCATCTTGTTTGCTTCTCAGCATCATATACTCCTGTAATCTGGCTCTAGATACTTCATCAAGGGCGGTCTTTTCCGCTCTCAGCTCTGCTGCATACTTCTTGAAGTGTTCTAAAAGTGTAAGAACGAATGAATTCTCAAGAAGTAGATGCTGCTTTTCATCCTGGGCATCTGAAATAGCATTTACCATCTGTTTAATTTTACGTAAAGCAACCTGTAAAACAATGCCATTTTCAATATCTTCCAAAGAGACATACTGCAGATCAAGCTTAAGTGATTGCATTAGTAATTGAACCCACTCCCTGATTTTCTCATTGTTGTCTATTAAATATTTCATCTTTTGCTCTTGGCTCAGGCATTCGCTCTCAAGCTCCATAATATGTCTCTTGGTGTTCCGCAATGCCTCTACATCTTTATGAGACTTAACTGAAAGAAACAAGTTCTCATCTTTCATTTCACATAAACATCTTTGCAAAATGAATATCTCTATCTGAGTATTCATGTTTTTTATCTGCTCCATATTGAAATCCTCTTCCCTTCTCTGGCATTCTTCCACAAGAAGATGTATCTGATCTTTAAGTGCACTCAACTGACTCTTGCAGGACTCACTAAAGGTATTCTGTTTTTTCTTTTTGAGTTGTAATAACCCTTGCAGCTCAGCAGCATGATGAAGCTTTGAGTTCCTATACTTTTCCATAGCGGAACATCTGACTTCTAACTCATAATATCTGCACTCCAAGTTCTTCAGATTCTTCTTGACGCTTGGTACCTATGCAAACAAGAATTACTTAATACAGGAGTAAAGATCTTGAACAGAATAATGATAAATCTTGTTAGGTAGAATGGATAAGATTTACTTGAATACATGCATCAACCACATACGATGAATGAGAGCATAATATAACCCATGAGTGTGTACCTGACTTAATGGGTCACTTTTTTCAGAAATAAGACAAAACTTCTCATTGTGAAAACGCTTGCACAATTCTTCGACATCTTCCAATTTTTCTGTAAAATCTGCAAGTTCAAGATCCATGTCAGATATCGAACTTTCTAAGGGTGCATTCTTCTTCAAAAATTTCTCCATGTCCTGAGCAGAAGCCTCCTCATGAGCAACAAGTGCAAACTTTTCAGTTCGATGGACAGAAATCCAGTGGTGGAGATGATGAGCAGACTTCTCTAACTCTTTCATTTTCATTCTTAAACCATGTAATTCATCATCAACATCCGAGAGTGAAGTTTCCAGTGCTACATTTTTCTCTGACTGCCACTGCATGTGGTTTAAGTTCCCGAGATTAGGATAGTGTGCAGTTGGATTCATCTTGATTGGATCTTCCAACTCAATGTTTCTCTGTCGCAAATCCTTCATCAATACCTGAAGGGATTGCAGACTTAAATTTACTTCTTGTATTTCCTCAGTTACAACATGATACTTCCCTTCCAAATCATATTTGTCATTTGTTAGACAATGCAACTCCATCTGAAGGGCTTCCTTTTCCTCTATATGAAGATCATTTTCATCTTCAAGTTTCCTTCTTAAATCAACTAGGGAAACTATCACATCCTGAAGAGTCACTATTTTTAAAGCAGATGATAGCTCGTGCTGCCTCAATATGTCATTTTCCTCCCTCAGCTTCTCAAGTTCTTCTTTGACATCCTTCAGCTTTTCAACTCCACTTTCTGTCGCCAATTCCAGCTGTTTCATCTCCCTCTGTGCATCAGCATGTTGCTGCTTGATAGATTGGCAAGCCATTTCGGCCTTCAAATTTCTTTGTCGTTCATTTTGAAAGGAAACATTGAGAATCTCCAGCTCATGCGCCTTCCTATCAAGATTCTCCTTTTGGTCTCTTATTTTCGGTTTTAGTATGTCAAGTTCCCACTGCAAAGATTGGTTAGCCTTCCCCAAAGCAAAGCTTTGTTCATCAGCACCGTTTAAACTTGAAGCGTCTGTCATAATCACACTGTTAAGCTTCTTAAGTTCTGCTTCTGCATGGGAGATTTCATGCTCCAGGTAAGTTACTCTTGCCGTGGATTCTTGATATCGAACCAGAACATCTTGTTTTTCAGATTTTTCATTGGAGCAGATCTCTTTTAGGCATTGAACATCATTTTCACTTTTATCAGCACGTGTTGATTCTGAAGAGATTTGTTTCTTCAGTTCCTGGTTTTCCGTCGATAACCTGGAAATCTCATCCTGAAGGAAGTTATAGTCTAAAAAGTTGCCTTCGCTCCCTTTAGCAAATATGGGACCGGCTTCATCCTCTGTGATTGCAAAAATTTCATTCAACTGCTTCAAAAGGTCTTCAAACGAGTCTACCTTACTTTCAACAGAATAAGCCTCATCGGATTTCGCTGTGTCGCTGTGCAATGACGAGCATAAAAGGTCACCAAGTAAACCGGCATCATCAGTGTCAGAGATTCCAGGAGGCATTTGGTGGCTATTCATTCTTGAACTAGGGGCAGGAGATTCATATAGAGACTCATCAGAAATTTCATCTGAGATTTGGTTAGGAAATGCTTTTACTATTGTTCGATGAGCCTGACGAAGTGCCCCAGTTGCATGATCATATCTTTCTGCTAGAGCACGGTATGCCCGATAAAATTCCTCCAGTAGCTTCAGAAGCTCAGGGCGTTTCTTGTAGTACATTTCAGCCCTTTGGGCAAAGGAATCAGCATCTTCCTCTATAAGTCTGATCATCGCTTTGATCTTGTTATCCATATCTGTGTGCAAATCAATAAATTCCACCATTTAGAGAGAAACTATGACAGTTCAAACAACGAAAAAAGGTTTAGGTATATGGATACTACATTGATTAATTTCCCTGGAGAAAATCAAAACAACTATAGTTCAACAAGTTAAGCAATTGAAAGTATCGTCCAACATTATAAGTTGATTGTGAATTCACTGAGATCCCAAATCACCAAACTATTGAGGAAGTGCAGCAAACTCAGCATGAATTGAAAGTTAAAACTCTAACCATGCTTGTGATATCAAATAGCACAAAAAAAGTATACCTAACTGACAGTTTGCATTACTGAGCAATAGCAATGGTGCGTATAAGAGGCTTCATAACACGATATGTCCACCAACATGTTTGTACTACATAACCATGTATCTATCTGTTCTAAAATCCCATTGTGCCAAATAAAACACAACCTAACTTTTAATGCAATGGTCTGTCTTCTTTTTTTTTTTTTTCCTTTCTAGTTGAGCTAAACCGAATGGGATATTGGGGATTGCAATTATGGTGCAAAGATCAAAGACGAGAAAAGCTTATCTTTAGCACTGAAATAGTTCACTTAGAGCACAGAATGACTCAATTTTTGTCTAAAAAGGAACAGAGATGAGAACAATGTGCAAACCAGTGAGGTTATCCTGAAGCCATTTAGAGAGTTTGGGGCTGATATGACTATCCCACCACCATGAATACAAGCGTCTGGATTCGGCGCGCGACAATGTCTCCATGGGAGTAGGCAAAGAAACCTCAACCTCAGAGGGCAGCAATGCTTGTATTTATATAAACAACTCGAGAACATCGAATGAAGATGAGAAGCTCGATGAGTTCCCCAGATAGCTCTTTTAATTGTCTTAGAAACACCCACGGAGAACCATCTGAGTAAAAGGCAAAGGAAGTGAGGTTAATACGAAGAACAGGAAATTCCAGGAAGGTCTATGAGCACCTGTTCGATCGACAATCAATGGGGAACTGTGTTGCTGCATATGCCCAAAGAGGAAATGCTCCGGATGAAAAACAAAGACAGAGATCAGCCTCAGTGACGAGAGGCTGTGGCAATCAAAGACGAGAAGCCCCAACTTCAGCAACAAAATTGATGTCGGTGAGAATTCCTGCGAAGAAAAACGATAACAGTGTTAGTGATTCAGCAAAAGCAAGGTTTCAGATGCAGCACTTGAACCATGAAGATCATGTTCTTCAGCAAGTCGGTATGCATTGAGTCACAGGACAAAGAAACATAGAGAAACCGTAAGGGAAAAAGTAACCCCTGAACTAGAGCAGAAGCAAAGATCTAAAAACCCTTGACGATCGAGGGGGAACACAGAAAGATAAATCGAAAACCCTAAAAACATCAGCTTTCCTCTGAGAACAACAAACAGCGAGATCGCAATGCCATCCAGCCATACCTTAATCAGCAGAAAAGCTCACTTTTTTTTTTAACCACGATGTGAGAGAGCAAAGAATGATTTCTCAACAAATCAGCTGCGCCTCCATCGACTCTCATCCCATTCGCTCCCTCTTCGCCTCTCCTTCAAATGCTTCAGACGAGAGGACACAGACGGCGACCGCAGCAGAAGAAACAAATTCGGGAACAGAAAAGCGCTAAGTCGAGGGAGGGCTCGCTGAAAAGGACATGGAATTGGAGCGAAAAAGTTGGCAGGAACAGGAATGGAATTAAAGATCGGAATAAATGCAGCGAAACAAACGCATCGCATACCTGCCCAGTAGATATCGAATAGATACGCATGCATTGAATACTTTTGAATGAATTTTCTAGCTCGGTGCCTGAAATTTAGGTTTGTCCATCAGTTCTAAGGAGAACAACTGCAGCAAATGGCATGATCTCAGCGCCGTGCCAACATCAAGTTAACAAAGAACAAGAATGGGGGACCAAACACCAAACACACCAACACACACAGACACAGACACAGCTCCATTCAATCATTTCCTCTTGTCCTCCATCTGTCTTCTGTCTTCTGTCATTTTGTGATCTAGCATCTTTTTGCCACAATAATACGAGGAAAATAGAGCTCGCAGGCAGTAATCTAAGAAATAGGTCTTCCACACTGTGAACAAGAACCTAGGAATTGATGATGATGCAACAACAAAATGCATGGTTTGCGGCATCTGTCTCTGACTTGCAGTTTGTCAAGAAAATTTTTTCTCCTAATTTTTGGGACAATCCACTTAATATTTATCATCTTTTCCAAATGCGATTCGACATGATTAACTTGAGAATTGAGATGGACAGAGTATAGTTGATGGATGAATGTTATTCTAAGAATTCTTGATATTGTTCGTCTTTGAAATCCAACAAATAAAAAATAACTTCCAGTGCAGTGAACTTTCGCAGAGGTCTTTCAAAACGAGGAGAAAAAAAAACACGTTTAACAATAATTGATTTAATTAATTAATTAATTAATTATTCAGTTAATCAATCAGTTTCACTGTCCATGCATTAGTTAATTGATTAATTACTTCATTAATCATAGATATATATTTTCTGCCTCACTCAATTAATTAATTAATGTTGCAGCCGCGGATGCTGATCAATTAACATATCTATTAATTAATTAATTATCATGATTCATTCAAATTTTAAAAATTGATTTTTATTTTATTTTTAATCTCTTGACAAATTGATATGCAGGTGTACTGGTATTTATATATTTACTTACATTAACTTATATTCCTATCCGTATTATTACTTAAATAATTTTAAATATTAATTTCTCATTCACTTTAAAAATTAAATTACAATAATTTTCTATGTATATTTATTTTATTAGTTATAAAAACTATTTTTTTAAAGCATAACAGTAAAAAAAACACATAAAATAAAATATAGTTGTGTTAGTGCAAGTTTACTCTAATCTTTACTTTTCATGTCTGGACAATTAATTTTTAAGTTAGACGATAATATATGTCATTAAATGATAGAAAAAGTTTAAGTTGTAACTTGGCAAGGAAAATCCGAAGGTAAAAGCTCGACAAGGAAAGTTCAAGTAGATTAGTCGACTGGTAAAGAGACTAATTGACTGATGAAAAGACCAGTCGACTGGTCAAGTGGTCATTGAAAAAAATAGCACTGTAAAAAACCGTTGAATTTAGACGACAGTCGATTAGTGGCTTGCACCCATCGACTGGCGAAGCTCTAATAGCCAAAAACCGAACAGGAGCTCGAGTTATTATAAAACGGGAGCTTGGGGCTTTGAGGAAGGTTACTGTAATTAACATTCTCAAGCTTCCAAGCTGTCCACAAATTCCATAAGCATTAAATTTCTTCTTCTCGAGCTTTCCTCATTATTCTTGTGTTACCATTTCCATAAGCATTGAAGAGATCACTTTCTAAAAGGAATTCTCCACCTCAGTGTATTCATCAAAGGAAAAAGTTTTGAGTGGAGATTGGCTTAAAGTGATCTAACTAAAGAATCGCTGTAAAGTAGGAGAGATCTCTGAACCATGTTAAATATTGTGTTAGCATTGTTTGTTTATTTTTTATTCTTATTTATATAATTATTATTTGCTTCCGCTAACAAGTATTGTAAAAATTTAAACAAAAGACTATTCACCCTCTCTAGCTATTCTAAGAATCCCAACAAATTGTTGGTAGGCCATTCCTAGTAGAGTTGTCAATTTGGGTTAGGCCCGTCGGGTTGGTCCGTCCCGCCAAATAATTTAAGCGGGTTGGATTGAAATTTATCAACCCAAGTCCGCCGCGGGTCTAAAAAGATCAACCCACATGGGTTGCGGGTTAAGACGGGCCAACCCAAGCCCGCTGTGGGTTGGCCCGCGGGTTGAAAAAAATAAAAATTATATTTTTCAATTGAGACATAATGATGCAACATGTCAAGTCTAAAACAGAGTCATTCTGTACTTGAGAA
>JBAMHZ010368354.1:0-12393 GCA_037177395.1 Alpinia galanga
GATAGAGCAAAATGCAGCATTAGACTAGAGGATATTGCTTTTTTCTCTCGCTCTGCACAAGATTCTGATGCATTTATTGGAGATTTAGATAGCAGAATTAGGGAACGTATCGCAGAACATACCTGCAATTTCTGCTCTTGCCCTCTGACCAAATTACACTATCAATCACAGAAGGAGGTCTGTATTCTTTACCTGAGTGTTGAATTTTATTTCATCTTGAGCATATGACATCTTGACTAAAATGGATTTTTTTTTGCTTTCTTTGTACTTTATTTCATGAACTAAGCTCACATAGTCTTACCAATCATCATGATAGATATTGCATCAGCATAATCCATCAGTATCACTAACTCTTCCTAGCATACAAATAAATTAGAACGGACAAAGTGAGTTGCTTGGAGAGAATGAATTTCATGTATTCATGTTTTTTGAGTGTTCTCATTTATTTTCAAGGAAGTTTCATAATTCTAGAATTTGATTCAAGCTACAACAACGATGACGATGATAATCAAGCTTTTATCCTACTAAGTGGGATCGATTTTATAGATCCTCCTATGCTATGGGGCTCGATCTCCTACTTTTATATTTATTTAGTTATGCCAATTTTCTGATTGCTGGTAGCCTTAGTTTTTAAATTTTCATCATAAAATCACCGCCGTTATAAGTATCATTTATAACAAGAGAAATAGCTAGGGCAAAACTAAAAATGACACTCCTTATTGTCGTTTTTTTCAGAAGGGTGCCCCAACTTTAGAAAATTCAAAACAACAATCCATCCTATTTTTCATCTGAAAATACCCTTGTTCCAACACTTTGTTCTAGTACTGCTGTAGCAATTTTATTCAAAACTGGTACAATGTATAACAACTTTATTTAAAACTGCTACAATGTGTAGTGGTTTTGTTCAAAACTACTAAAATGTTAGAGCAATTTGACAAAAATTGCTTGTAGCAGCTTGGCCAAAGCTAGTTCAAGTTGTAGCAATTTTGAACAAATCTGCTACAATAGTATTGAGCAAATTTGACAAAGTTGGAGCGATTTTGATTAAGTTGGAGCAATTTTGATATAACAATGCCCTGTGGGTAGTAAAGTAAGATCAATTTTTTGGCCAAAATTGCTATATTAGTACTAGAAAAAGACTATTTGCTGTCATGATGTTTTTTAAAACTAGGGTGTCCTTTCGTTGATAACAAAAATAAAGAGTTCCCTTTTGCCCAATAAGTTACCATTGATTTTGAAGAAGACTAGTAGCATTGAACCTGCTCTTGCATGGATATGTTTTATGTAATTTTGTTCCTTTATGACATTAATCTGATTTGGTGAGCATACTTGTTTGAATAGGTGGATATAATGCTGTGCTCCAACTGTTTCCATGATGCAAAATTTGTTATCGGACACTCAAGCTTAGATTTTGTAAGAATGGATTCTGTAAAAGATGATTCGGATCTTGAAGGGGATAACTGGACAGATCAGGAAACTTTGCTGCTACTTGAGGCCATGGAGAAATATAATGATAACTGGAATGAAATTGCAGAATACGTTGGTACCAAGTCCAAGGCGCAATGTATTTTGCATTTTCTTCGTCTTCCAATGGAAAATGGCCTACTGGAAAGTATTGAACTTCAACATATTCCAACGTCTGATTTTGTTGATAGACAAGATTATTTTATTTCATCTTCAAATTCTAATGGTAAAATTGCAGGTAACCAGAAAAATTATACATATTTAAAGCCTATTAATTTGGACTTAACTTCAGCTAACATCTTGCTAACTATGTTTGTTACAATTAGGCAATCAAGATTTCAGTACTGCCAAACCACTTCCATTTATTAATTCCTCTAATCCAGTCATGTCCCTGGTGAGTAGTTTCTATGTGTCCTTGTACTTTCCTTTCGTTGCAAATATAAATGAGCATAGTTTATCATTATAGCACTCAGACGATGGCTAAATTCACGAATAAGCTCACCAAACAGTCATAAAAGTTTATCTATAAGCTCATGAATAGACCCAGATATAGGATCAAAATAGTGAAAATTTATAGATTCTAATTATCCTTACCTATGCACAAAATTTTAAGCACCCTAACCTGTGTTTTACATTTGGACATAGATTGAACATCATATTGGTCAAAAGTCAGATTAATCTGTTCAAAGTGTATTTAGCAGTTGACCAAATCTTTGCTCTGAAAATTTATTCATCTTTTTCTATATGGTTCTTGGTTGTTTGATGAAACTTTGAGTGTTGGTAATATTAAAAAAAAAACTGCATTGTCTGAATATCTGTAGGTAGCCTTCTTGACCTCTGCAATTGGACCAAGAGTTGCTGCAGCATGTGCAAGTGCAGCATTATCTGTCTTGACCAGAGAAGACTCAAGGTTAGTCCTTCAAGTTTCACTTGTTAAAGAAATTCTTGGTGAAATTTCTCATGCAGCATCTACTATTGCATTCATTTTTTTTTTTGAATTTTATCTTTCACTTTTAACTGCATAGTAAGCTATAATATATATCTTTAGGCATACCATGTCTTATGTACGCACAGCAAAGTCTATCTTATTATTTTTGCAGATAACTTATATCCACAGTGAGACCGATATAGACTTGTTACTGATAACAATATTTGACATTTTTTCATCTTTAAAGAAATGGATCTGATAATTCACATGCTGATGTTGATACTCATGCACCACATGCAAGGTTCAGTCCGAAAGGTATGTTACTGATAATTTTCTGGTTTTACTTGTGTAATTAACTAATTGTCACTTGCCACACTCAATTTAATTTGCTGGTAGATGGAAATGTAGAAGGACAATTGCGACATGCTAAAAATGGTTCTACTTCACTTGCTTCTGAACTTGTTGAACATGCTACAATGGCTGGCCTATCTGCAGCTGCGGTGAAAGCAAAATTATTTGCAGATCAAGAGGAACGTGAAATCCAGAGACTGGTTGCTACTATTATAAACCATCAGGTTAGATTTCCACTTGAATTGTTTTTCTTGTGAATTTTAGCACTTAACATTTGTCAGTTATGACATTCTCCAGCCCTGAGGAGATTTTGAATCTTTGATGATATAATAACTTGACAGTTACATTTAGGTCCTTAAGCTATACTTCATTTTATGGTATTCTTTAACCTTTTTCGCTTAACTCAATTCTCAAACTTGTGTGATGGTTGATTGGTTTCGGACTGGCCATCCAAGTGTGTTATGACGTGGGCACTATTAGTAGGAGCTTCATTCAGGGTTACAAAACTTGGGTCGGAGAGAACCTATTTTATTGTTGAAACAGAATGTAAAGCCATGGCACTTATTATTCTGAACCAATGGAACTGCATTGTTACAATTAAATGACTGTTTATATTGTAAGGCACCCACACATTGAGGTCGATTGTCATTTTGTTTGAGATGTTCAAGAAAATCAGCACATCATATACTTATTTTGAATATGTGGCAAGCTCAGCATGCTGGACTTTTGTGCTCTAGAGTAGTGTTAAGTTATGTTTTTTTTCCCACATGGCTATACTGAAGGACTATTAAGGTTGAGGTATAAATACGCAATTACTGCTTGAATAACTAATTGCTTGGGGCTCAGCTAAAAAGAAATGGTTATATGAATTCAGCCCAATATGTTGTTATCAAGCCTGAACTTTTCTAGGCTTGGTTTTAAAATCCTAGTGAGCCTAAGATTTAGAAAAGAAACACATTCAGAACTGAAAAAAGAACAGCCTCATGAAACACAGACATGAATTATGGTTTTGAGAGGCTATTATGATTGCTGGTTGTTTGCCAATTGATTTCACCCCAAATAGCCATATACAGCCTTTGACCCTTGAGTCCTGGAAATTACCCAAACATACCTTCTAGCTCAGTAGAAGTTAAGCATCAAACTCAACTTTGTATTTTTATTTGGATTAAGTTTGGTCATTTGAGCTCAAGCTTGATAAGGTTTCTCATCCAAACTTGAATTAACAATCTATTCTTGGATGGTTGTGAAGTTGCCATTTTTTCTGCGACAATGCATTTTTGTCTTTTGCTGCCAATGACCTTAATTTTTCACTCATGTCCACTGCTGAGATATGGTGTTACAGACGTACAATTAAGGGTTACGGTGTTACAGACATACAATTAAGGGTATAAGCCTATGACTAATATTTCTAACAAAAGGATGTGCATGAAATAACAAACATATTTGGTGTTACCAGTTAAACTGTCCTAGTAAAACTTCTTTACTCCAGGTGGATATGTCCTAATTGGTGATTCTCTTAACCCATATATTTGTTGGTTGGGGTAGCAACAGGTAAGATATTGTGAAATTTTTAACTGCTAGTATCTATACTTGGTTTACCCAAACACATACCTGGCTTATAGCCATTGTGGGTACTTACTATTCTACCTGCACCGATCCCATCATTGTCCCGGGAGTACCCAGTCAAACCTGAACACTACCCTGCGCATGTGCGCACACACACATATATACCAAATCCACTCTGCACCCATGACGGGTATCTACCATCCTGTTTAAGGTATACTCAGACCTGATTAAACGGTTTGATATTTACAAATACCCAAATAAACCCTTCCCGTTGCCAACACTATGGACTACTCTCGGAGAATTGCAACTTTTTTATCTTTAATTTGATTGAGATATAGTAGATCGTTAACCATCAGTAGCTGCATTTCACTAATGATGACTCTTATGATTGTTGCCATTGCCTACAATCTTAGGTATCTGTTTTTCTCTCAACATAATGCATAACGGTGCATTGATCCAATGCCTACTTCAGTTTCGTGCTAAAAAATGTTGTATGCAGCTGAAGAGATTGGAGTTGAAGCTGAAGCAGTTTGCAGAGCTAGAAACCTTACTGCTGAAGGAATGTGAACAGGCTGAGAGGATGCGACAGCGGCTTTCAACTGAGCGCATCCGAATGATGTCCACCCGCTTTGGAGCCTCACCAAACAATGCACCATCAGCTGGGGGAGCACCACCAGCAGCCCCTGTAGCAGCTGCTGCAGCCATGAGCACTAATCCGGCAACTGGGCAGCCACCCATGGTCGTGCCGGCGAGTCCGCAGGCTCCCTTTGCTAATAGTCTTAATGCTGGTCATCGGCAAATGCAGTTGATGCAACGGCAGCAAATGTTTGGGTTTGGACCCAGGTTGCCGCTCTCTGCTATCCACCCAACTCCTGCCTCCTCTCAGAATGCTGGGTTCAACTCTGCAATGCCAAATAATTCCACACCTAACCATCATCCACTGTCAAGATCATCGTCGTCAGGCAATACCAGAATATAGTTTCAGAATTAGTGCTTTTTTGTTGTTATGTTGTATCATTGCTGAGCTTAGTTTATGAATATTGTGATTTAGTTGTCAGATAAATCTCTGCTAATTGCTTGGGTTCAACTCTGTGATACCCAACAATTCCGCACCCAACCACACCCATTGATAAGATCTTCATCGTCAGGCAACACTTGCATTCAGCATCAGGATTAGTGTTTGTTGGTGATCTGTTGTTTCATTGCTAAGCTTAGTTTAATGAATATTGTGGTTTAGTTGTCAGAGAAATGTTCGACTCTGTGATGATACCAAACAATTCCGCAGCTAACCATCATCCATTGTTAAAATTGTCATCGTCAGACAACACGTGAACATAGCTTCGGAATTAATGCTTGTTGACGATATGTTGTAGTGCTCTATTGCTGAGCTTAGTTTTATGAATATAGTGGTTTCGTTCGTTGTTATAGAAATCTCTACTAATTGCCTGAATTCAACTCCGCGTTACCAAAATAATTCCGCGCCTAACCATCGTCCCATCAGGCAGCACTTGAACGCGGCTGATGTTAGAGGAGCAGAGTGACGCACTCCAGCTGGTGCTGACGGAGCTGACGGAGGATGCGGGCGCCACCGTCAAACCGAGCCTACGACTCCGATGCAGCGGGAGGCGCCGGTGTGATGACAACGGCAGGTATGTCCTGTGGGTAGGGTTAAGGAGGAGGGGAAGTGGAAGGAGCTCCCGATCGGCCCAGGCAGCAATGGAGAGAGGAGCGGCGGGCGATCGCTGGGGCTTGAAGGAGGGGGGTGGGTGGGGGGCCAGTGAGATCAAACTTCCGTTTCGACGGAGGAGAAAGCGGAACGGGAGGGAACCGCCACCGGGGGCGCTAGTAACAAGGAACGGGGAGCGACTTGAACCGTAATCTCAGTTTTTTTAAATAAAAAATAATGAAAATTAAAAGGGAAAAAAAACTAAAATTGCCATATTATGTGCCCTGAACCAGTTGATTTTTTTTTAAGTCTTTATTTTCTCTATAAAAAAAATTAACATGAATAGGAATGGAGATTCTGTAGAGGGGAGCTCCTTGTCAGCCGTTCAACCGACTGAGATTTGATCTCGACCGCTAATGACTAAACAATGAAGAATGAATAGGATTAGCATCTCTATCTATCTGAGTTTCTTTATCTGCTCTAAGCCAACGATGACAAACTGGTCTCAGCTTCTTTTGGCCTCCACATTGTCTTCTGGATGCACAATAAGCCCTCATTGTCCTTCAAAGAAGTCACTTTGATTTCATAGTTGAGTGATTTGGCCATGTTCTCAACCTCACTGATTACCTCTGCACTGTCTCTTACAATGAGCTTGCCTTGCGGCCTCAGAATGCGATCCACTTCAGATATAACAGGCAACAATTTGCACCTGCACATGAGAATCAGAAGAGATGAAGTTGAGTTTTCTCACTTTCCAGATAATTTAGAGCTTTTGGATAACCATTCCATATCCAGGTGAGAAACTGAAACCATTATGTTCATACTTCTAACCAGTTAAAGCCTAAGAACAATCAGCTTAAGCATTCAATTCAATCAAGGCAGTTTAAAGCTTGTTTTGTGCCTAACTGATTAATGCTCAAGTGCCTTTTTTTCTCCATCTTCAATTAATCAAATATGAATGGTCATAGTATCACCCAATCTTGCCTGATGGTCAATTATTACAAATCCTTCTTGTTGTGATCAAGTTACAAGATTATAGAAGTCTATGAACTACAATTGTGTTGGCTCAGATCTCAGTTGTGAAACCGGGGCCAAAGGAGCTCCAAGTTAGGAGTGCAGTTAGGTTAAGAGGAATTCGTCCAAACTGTGCTGAACTTGGTGGAGGTAAGAGTGATGGGTCAATGTAGAGTGCAACTCACCCAAGTTGATCTAGTTAGACTTCATGATTGGAGTAGATATGAGAGACGGGCCAGCTTAGTTAGGTCGTAGCGAAGAACAAGCTTGAAATGGGATGAAGTGCCAAGTGACTAACATTGCTCTCCTTTTATAGGCCTTGGTAGTGAGTGCACATCCAATGGCACTTCGTCACACATCATCTAACTAGCAATGGCCAGGAAAGGGATTCCATTTTAACGCTCACACCTTGCAACTATTTTGTTTTGTCGCTTCGCTATAGTTGGCTTTCGCCATGCTATTTTGCTCCTTGTTTTGAGAACACCTCTTTTTGATAAACTATGACATGTTAGTTAGCACACTGAGGTTCCTCCTCTTTTTAACCCACACAGAGAAATAAAAAGGTATGTATTCTTTATTCTAAAAAGAACTTAACAGAAAAGACTTGCAGTTAAAGAACAAATTGCTTACCTCTTCTTCAGTGTGGAGAATAGATGATCCGCGTGGAGCAGATCATATGATCTTGGGTAGGTGCTGAAAGATTCACACCAGTCATGGTATATTCCAAAGAGCCCACGCTCGTATATAATCGGAAGAGTATCCAGGGAATCGATAGAGACAACATTCATGACCCAAGCATTCACCTCCACTTGCAGAGCTGCAGCAAACCTGACACAAGATGTTTCTATGGACTAAGTTTATTGATTTAGCCTTCTCTGCAGTATCTCAAAGAAATCTAAACAAATGACTCACAGAAATCAAAAGTATATTGTTCTTGACAGCATGATTGGAATGGAAAGAAAATAAATAAAAATGCATGTTTCTCACATACCCTCCATATATGGCTCTCATGTCCATGACATTCCTCACAACAGACCAGTCAAGGCCCATTCCCTTCAGGTAAGAGTTGTTTACTACATATTTCCAATGCTCAAAATCTGTCATAAAGTCATTGGGCGCAGGTTTCCCATAAACTCCGACCTGTGAGTCATTCAACCAGTAAGGTGCCTTCTCCAGTCTCTGTGGCCATGGCTGCGGCCACTGTGATCCTCGAAGAGCAGGATCTATAGGCAGCTTGTGCATGCATGCTTTCAGAGGAATGTTCCTGGATAAGTGAAGTTCTTTACTTTGGTTTTAAGCATGAAATTGAAAAATTAAGCATCAAAGAGAAGAATAATCCACTCAAACAGAAGATTACCAGGCTGCATTGGGGTCGTCAGCATCTTCACAGAGGGGAGGATTGCTTTGGGATCTTTTCTCATAGCATTCATTGTACAGAGGCTTTTTATATATTACCATGCCAACTCGGTTGATTTTATCCTTTGTCTTGTTCAACATATCCCAGCACATGGACTTTGTCAATTCTGACATGGCTGGCAACAATTTCACAAAAACCACTTAAAATATCCTTAGGAAGATATCACTTAGTTAAGATTAAAGAATATATAAGAAATAAGTGTCTAAAAGTGGTGAATGAAAATTTACCCTCCCAGATCTCAACATCTTCTGGAAGTTTTTGATAAACAGGTGTAGCTGACCAAACAAAGTATCCACCTGGCCGCAATAACCGGTTCAGCTCTAATAATAACTTGCCACCTGCAATATTTTTGGCCAGATGAGCTGAAAGTTAGCTCCTCCATAGTAACAGAAAGTATATATTGAAGAAAAAGTTAAAGAACTGATATTTGAATCCAAATTACCTTCTATATGCCAAGGAACCCTACAACGAGCGCAATGGATAACATCGAAGATCATTCCAGGGAAAGATAGTCGTTTAGTGCCCATGACTGCTGATATAGCTGGGACTCCTCTTTCAAGGGCAAACTGCACTTGAGCTTCATGCTCATCTTTAGGAGCAAATGACATGGTCAGTACATCTCTGTCAAATAGAAAACCTCCAAAGCTAGCCACTCCACAGCCAACATCCAATACAACTCGGCTATTCTTTCCCCAAGCTATACCAGGTACAGACTATAAAAGACAAGAATGGATAAGCATAAGCATGCTAACAACATCCAAATAAGATGCAAAAGGGTTCCAATTTCATTGGAAAGATAATGGCTACAAGATTGCATTTCCATGCGCACAGTGAAATCGGGTTTGTTCTTTTGAGCCTCTAGATTGATGAGAATATTAAGGAATAGATTTAGATGAGGAATTGGACAGACATTAGTAGAAAATAAGAATATGTTAATTAATGAGAACACAGAGAAGTGGGTGGTATCTTGTTGCAGTGGCGATATTCTACAAGCCAGTAAACATCAAGTTCCAGCTGCTTACTATATAAGAAAATCTTATAACTTGCAATAATCAACATAAGGTGAAGTTAACAAGGATATCATCTCTCATGAAGAAAAAATTCTGGTTACTGTTTAACTTCTTAATGCAAAGCCTAGAAGGAGCACAAAAATATTCCTTTGAAAAGGGGATAGTGCAGGCATTCATAATCATCATCTATAAGCTGATGCAAGACCTTTGGACTTTGATAAAAATATTTGTATTTATGAGGGGAGTATGTAACTAAAAGTAAAATATAGTGATAATAAATATTGCATTGAATAACAGTTTTGCAAAAACAATATTATGACATACATTTGCATATTCTAGACCTAAAAAGGGTATTCAGATTGAGAAATACATGTAAATATTGAAATACTGTGGCTAAGATAGGTTTATAATACCTCCTGAATGAAATCAATATAGTGTAATGCTCCGTGCTTGAACTGTGTTCCTCCACCAGGAAAAGTAAGAAATTCTCCTGAGATTTTCATCCAATTTTGATGGCCTTTTATTGTTGCTAGTGAGGTATGAGGAACATTGTTGTACCATATCTGCAGTAAATACTAAAACTGTGAAGAGGTTGTCGATGGACTAAATAGGGATGCAAACATGCTGAAGTTACCTAGATATGCCAGCAAGACAAATACCTTGTTCCTGCTATGTGGCCATTGAATTGATTGTTTATATCCTTCAGGGAGAGGAACAAGACATGTGGGAGGATCATCAGGGCAATGCCTTTCTCGATGCTCATAGTGTTTAGTAGTTGTAAGCTTCTTAATGGCTTCCTCATTATCAAGGCAAGGAATATAGTCAGTTCCTGCAGTGACATTGCAGAGTTTCCAGCTGTACATGTTTTTGCGTTCTTTCAATTCTGCCTGTGATTGCTTCTCAGTCTTTGACTCTGCTGCTTGCGTAGACCATGCTCCATTCTGGCTATTGCTCTCATTTATTAGCTCTGACTGAGCTCCATTAGGCAACAACATCTCATCATAAAAGCGATCTTTGGTTTGCTGTACTGAGAGGGTCCCATTAGGCTTTTGTTCGACATTGTCAGTGACTTGCATTTGGTCCTTTCCATCGAAGAACATTTCACCATTCTGCTCAATGCTCTTATTTTGCCCATTATCTGTTTTTTCATTAAAATACTGCCCTGCTTGCTCATCTCCTTTGCTTTCATCTGAAATTTGCTCTGAACTATTACCTCTCCCATTTCCTGACACTTCATCAACCTTTTGGTCTACTTTCATTTCCTCATTACTCTCTCTAGATCCTTGATAATTCTCTTCCGACCTTTTCTCTTGGTCTATCTCTTGACCACCCTCTTGTGCTTCGGTATGTTCATTGATCATTTCCCCATCATTTGTTTCCACATCTCCATTGTTTGCATAATCTGAACTATTCTCTGAGCTTTTATCTTCGTTTGTAGAATGCTGTGCTGCAGTCTTTTCCTGCTCACTAACTGTGGTTTCTTGAGAATTCTGTTCCCTGCTCTTCTCTTGCCCATTCTCCTGGCTATTTACTTTTATTTGTTCACTTTCTTTGGCCATTTCTCCACCCTCCATTTTTCCATTTTCATCACTGAATGTTTGCTGGGCAGATTTCCTCCCTAGATCACTATTTGTAGTTTCTTGTGCAGCCTCTTCTGTGTTCATGCCTCCACCACTAGTTCCTTGGGTGCCTTCTTTGATGGTTTCTCCACCCTCGGCATTCCCAATTTCATCATTGTATGAAGTCTGATTTGGATTTTCATCCTTCTTACCCTCATCATCGTCCCTGCAAAGATCATCATTCTGAGCTTTTCCTGTTGGCTTTTCATCACTTTTGTCAATCATGGTCTGCTCTTCTGATGACTCAGATTTCGATTCAGTTGTCGAATCCTCCATGTTCCCGTCAGCATCTCTTCTCCCTGCTTCATCCGGAACATCTCCTGAGCTGTCTTCGTACATCTTAGTATCACTCTCGGTTACCCGTTGCTTCATCTCCGATTTGTTTCCCAAGGACTCGTCAACAGGAACTATAGTAGTTGAAGTCATCATCCAAACACCAATCAAGCAAAGAGCAATGAACAAGACAGGGGTCATCATTGACCAATGCGACGATGATGACGATGACCTCCTAGGGTCCATTAAGGAGCTCTTCCCAAATGCCATTGTTGCTCACGCACAAATAATGCTCAAGCAGCGTATGTAAAGAACTAAAGGGGCAAAATTTGATATTATAAAGCAATGAACTTGCCTAAGAATATACTAACGGTCACATGAAAAATAATGCACGATTGTTCCTCCCTCCAATGTCTTCACGGAACATTAGACAAATTAATACGACAAGGGAAGCCCAAAGATACCAAAAATACCCAGACGAACCAAGTTGACAACGTCAAAGAAGCAAGGATGATCACATTGGTCCCAGATTTTGAATGTTGCAAGATGAGCGAAAACACTGTCTCTTTGTGCATTTGGAATAACAAGCAGAAAAGCGGGGGGAAATTACTCTTTGAGCAGAAAATTATAGCAAGATCGTACCTTTCCGGCTCAAGAGCAAGTCAATGCGTATTAGGTTAGAGGGAGGAAGGAGGAGATGCAAGAAGGTGAGGATTTAACTCGACGAAAGATGATAAACAAAAAAGCGGATGGGGAGAGGAGCTAGGGTACCAAAAATCACTCCTTTCTCTCCTGGCCGATCGAATTTGATGTCTTGATTGTGGGGAAGCGGAAGAGCGAGGGAGAGAGGAGAGAGGAGAGAGGAGCGAGAAGGAAGTGCAGCCACAGGAAGTCCGCATTTGAAGGCGAGTGGCGAAGCCTCGGCTCATCACTCGACGCTTCATCGAAAACGCAAACAAAACTGTTTAAACTTTAAACCACCAAAACGAGAACAATAAGGCTACGTTTAGAACGCTATAATATAATATAATGTGAAATGAAATGAAATATGTAATGAAATATAATAGAATGTGAGTTATATTATT
>JBAMHZ010368461.1:0-12393 GCA_037177395.1 Alpinia galanga
AACATGTGCTAGTCTCTTAAAATTGATGATGTCCAGTCTTATCAATTCATCGACTAAAGACAATTTTAATACTTATATAATTACACATGATAAGATACCACTAATTGTGATCCAATCCTAATTGTGATGCAGTCAAAGTATAAGTTTTAATGACTAAGATGACTTGAATATCTCAAGTCTAGGGAAGTTTGCACTCAAGCTGCAATGAAATCTTCATTGACATAAAAAATCATATGAAGTTTCATAGCAGGTCACTCCAATGAACTAGTTACCCTTAACTAGCATCCACATATTCACTCTCAATATCCCCATATTTTGATTCAATGAGTATTGAATATTTGGACAAACCAAAGAGCATAACATGTGCTAGTCTCTTAGAATTGATAATGTCTAGTCTCATCAATTCATCGACTAGGGATAGTTTCAATACTTATATTACATATGATGAGATACCACTAATTGTGATCCAATCATAATTTCTCTCATGCTATGCATCGTATTGTGGACATCAGTAAATTAGTTTAAGATCCAATTATATACATAAAGAATATATACTAAAATAGTAAATTTTATTAATAACATCTAAGGCGATTGCCTTAGGATATTTCTTTATTACAACATGATGCTTAAGGGTTGAACCTTCACTTGGTGGAAACAATTATGATGCTCACACGAGAGGTAGGGCAAGACCAAAGTTATTGACTAGGAAAAGATGAAAGGTCATTTCTTCCCTTTTATGCTCCATCATTATTTCAATCTTTTCATAATTTAAGGCAGGCCACCTAATCAATCAAAGAGAAGTCTCTGTTGGTTGATGAAGCAAGAGGGTGGCCTTGATTAAAGATGACATTGATGAGGTAATGGAAGACCCAATCTACAATGATAATAACATTGATGATGTAATGGAAGAAGCCATGGAAAATATCATATATGACGAGGGTGGCCTTGAGACTATCGAGTTCAAAGAAGATATGGAAGATCCTGTATATGACGAGGATGACTTTGAGACCATATAGTTTAAAGAAGATCCCGTCTACAATGAGGATGACTTTGAGAGCACTAAGTTTAAAGAAGATATGGAAGACTTTTCTACTATGATGATGATGTTGATGAGGTTATTGAAGAAAACATAGAAAAGCCCATCTACAACGATGATGACATTGATGAGGTCATGTACGAAGAAGGATACGAGAGCACCAAATGCTAAACTCTATTGATTGAAAAAGATATGGTTGATCCCGTCTAAAATGAAGATGACATCGATTAGGTGATGATTGCTTGGAAGAATTTTTCACTCTCAAGGATGAAGTGATGGAGGCATTCTATATATTATTGGACTCACCTTGGCAACATGATCATAAATCTATCCACGATGGATGAAAGAGCACCTATGTTGGAGGCTAGAAGATTGAGCTAGCACCTGGGAGAGAGGATCTCACTCCTATTTTGGTATCTTCGACCTCTCCTTTCCTTTCTTTGTCCAAATATTTGTGGTGGTTGCACAAGAGAAAGTCATCTATGTCCTACTACTTTGCCCGAGCATCATCTTACACTCAGGTCCAAATTTACCAAGAGAGCAAGAGTCCTTATTCCAAAAAAGGTGATGACCCTGATTCAAACTCGAGGTCAAGTTCTTTTCAAACTCGACATCTGATGCAGGTGCAACTAGTAGTTTGATCAACTTTTATCTTATGACACGACCTTGCCTTCTTCTGAGCCATGACAAAGAGCAATTGAGGCCTCTAACAAAGATCTCAACACCCCTATATCCCTTAACACGTGTGTGCTTCATTCTAAGACCGAAACAAGGCATAATGGAGCTCTCGGAGGCTAACATTACCTATCCATGGTCACCTCCATGGGCATGTTGTGGTCCCCACCACGACCATGACGCATCGCCACCGCTAATTAGGATTTCATTAGTATTTTATTATTTGTTTTGAATTTTCTATTTAGTTTTAAAAAATTTCTATTTAGTTTTTTTTCTTTTTTTGTTTAGTTAATAAATTTTTTATTATTTCTTTTGTTTTTTTTGAACTTTCTCCTTCTCTAGCCTATTTAAACATAAGCTAAGACTTATAAATACATTCTAGTATTTCTTTTCGTTTAAACCTAGAGGTGAATCCTCTTCATTTGTAAGTTTCATTCTCCTTTGATTCTCTCTGCCCCTCTCTACTGACGCCGCACGTGGAAGGATGCATCCATTCCGCTACCCCATCTACATCAAATTACCAAGTAGATTAGTAATTGATCAATTAATTAAATAATAGACTTAGATTTGATTGAAATAATATGATTGATAATTATGCTATCCATTGTTGTTTATACCTTGATTTTTAGATAGAGTATCATACTGTGGTATAATGCAATGTTTTCTACAAGATGAAAACCACTATTAATGTTTTTTACTTTGATTATATATGACTTTTCTCATATATCCTATCTGCATACGAGACTCGTTCATGATAGCATATCATTACTCACAGGCATTAGTCATTTATACATCCTAATTGTCCACTAGAACATTTTACATTAGTATGTTGTTACCCATAGTCAATAGTTAGATACCTATCATACATCCTGTCTACTCATGAGATACGTTCGTGGTAGTATATTGTTGCCCATATATAGTGATCATATCTTTACTGCCCACAAGACTCATATGTAGTAGTATATCGTTACCCGCAATCAGTACTTAACATATCTTTACTGCCCACAAGACTCATATGTAGTAGTATATCGTTACCCGCAATCAGTACTTAACTATATATGGTAGCCAATTTTATTATATATGTTACTTGAAATACCTTGTTAATCAGGTTTTATATTTTATTCATTCTCCTAACTGATCATGAGATAGGCTATGGTAACCTAGTTCATTAGTAGTCAGTATATGATTATATTTAATCTTGACTGTCTTAATTATTCTGTGCTTATTTGTATTTGGCTTATATCGAGATAGATTTGGGGATGATTATGAGAATGATCCTAGGTAGATATTGATTTATCTCTTGATATTTATTCGATTTAGACATGTGATATATTTGCTGACTTTATTAGGCCTTCTTTGACCTTTATATGTGTTTATTTTTATGCATCTTCTTTTCTTATTACTCACTGAGTAATTTGTACTTATTTTTCTATTTTTTTTTCTTCTAGATTAGCAGATAGAGAAAACCTAGAAATTGTCTAATTTGGTAGTCCTATTTTATCATTACTACATTTTAAGTTTTGTCTCATTTGAATTTTCTTTACTTTTTTTCTACGAACTTGTTTAATCATTTATATTTATATTTATATTTTATTATTTTGAATACTATTTTAGATATGCACACATGCACTAGAATTTCATATTTCTGTTTAATGGTAACCTAAGCGGTTTGGATTTTTTTTCTATATTGTTACTAAATGGTACCGTCTAATTTTAACATATACTTACACCCTAGGGGCATAACAAAAATCAAGATCAAGAGATCTCAATCACTTTGGTTGTGATAGGCAATCTTGACCGATAATTTTATGACTAGAGATCAATAACGATCTAGTCCTGACCAATGCCCACAGTTGATTGTCGTGGTCGTTAGTTGTAATTTCGTATTAGTATTAATCTTTAGTAAGATTTTATTTATTATATATTATTTAAAAATATATAAATGAGATTGGGTTGTGGTTGTATATTATTTTAAAAAATATATAAAAAGTAAGTGCACTTTTTGATAATTTTAAAAGTTGAATGCAGTTTAATATATTATTAAAATTTGAATGCTAAATTTCTGAATAAAGTAAAACTATATGTATGGTTTTGTAAAAACAGAAAAGTATAGGCTTGTTTTTGTCAAATACTCCATGATTTTAGCTTAGCTGGTGTATTGTGCTTTTTTATTTCCGGGATTAAATTTGAAATTAAAAATGGCGCTCTTGACTTTTAAAAGGGTAGTTTAGTCTTTGTGTACGATTACTTCATACCGAGTAGGAGGGGGAGGTCATCGAAAAGAAAAAAAAACAATGGCGAAGCTCGGAGTCGGCAGCGATGAGAGCGCCGGCGCCGATCTGATTGAGAGGAGCGAATCCTCAGCATATTGGATGGAATTATTATCTTCGATTCGACGACGCCGTTTCTCATCCCCCTCTCCTACAGCCTTCCTCACCCCAGCCTTCGACGCCTGCGCCGCTGCCACTCACTCCTCCTCCTCCAGTGGTGGATCCCTCGACTTCGACGCCTCCCTCCTCAGGTACACGCGGTACGGGCACCATCTTTTTCCTTCCGACTCGTCCGACTTCCGGTCGACGTCGAACAGGCGTCGCCTTCGCCGCCAGCTCAAGCTCCGTTCCTCTTCGGGTTCTCTTCCGTATGAATCGTCCTCAGGCGGATGCTCATCCGTTTCTCCTCTGTCTGCAATCGACAACGTCGTTCACTCGAGGTCTAGGGTGTACATGACGCCTGTGAAGGTGGAGGTGGGGGAAGACCTGGTGGTGATGGACGGGGTGCTGGTGAGCGACGCCGGATCTTCCAACGGTAGTGGGCATCTTAAGACGGAGGTAGGCCGTGCCTGGGATGAGAATGCCATCTGCCGCTACAGTTCTAAATTCCCGGTAAACCGTTGTTACACGACTTATGTACAATTATTCTATTTCTCACAGTTGTTAGGGTTTGAATTGATATAACTCGATTATTTCTTATAGAGTAGCCAGAATAGTAAATCTAGCGGAACAGATTTGGAACCAATATTTTTGTGTTTTATATTTTACAATTAGAATAGTCTTTTTTTTTAAACACTAGAATTGGGAGAAGTTGGATATCACAATTTTGTTTTGATACAATATGAATTTTATTCTTTTATTACTGATTTCCTTATCATAACTTTAGGTACCCCACCTGTATACAAATAATACGCTCAAATTAATTTGCTTTTTGTTTATTGAAAAGATTCTGAAAATTTTAAGACCTACAATTTCCTACCGGTATTAGAGCCAATTTAAGCTCTCTCCTTTTCCCACTTTCACCTAGCATCATTTCCTATTCCTCAAATTTTGACCGTTTGTGGTACCATCGTCTTCCTCATCGAGATGATTGATTTGCCTTGTCACTTTCCAATTTCTTGTTCTTCAATCATACCTACACCATGGTGTTAAAAGGATGAATTTGGAAGGAAATGAAAGGCTCTTTGCCTTCCCCATTTTCTGATATAGAGGGAGAGTATGATCAGAATGCTAAGATGGATGTTGGAGTTAATACATACAATACAAAGCATTTTTGATTAAGTTATCTAATATCTGAGAAAAACTATGTATAACTTTGATAGTTGATAAATGAAATGAGAAAAAAATAGATTGAGATGGTGTATAGTTCAAAGGCATTCAATAAGTTAGATAGTTGAAATGATATAGTGCATGATAAGGGGGAGGGGGAGAGCATAGAATATTGGGTAATGTAATAAAACTTTTGACAGTGTAATATGAAAAAGAATAATCGATTTGAATATTAACACTGATATGAATGCAGGGTTACGTTTAGTGGAGGGATAACATTCATGTAATTGACCCCAAATAGGCAAATACAACTTGATACTAATAGGGAAGAGGAGGAGAACTTGGTTGTGGAGGAAGAATAGGTTTTCAATGACATCTAGTGCTTATGATTTTTGATAGGTTCATGACATTTTTAGTTTGAGGGGGAGCACTAGCAAATTTATCACCACTCGTAGTTCACTTCCAGGTTATCCCAATTTTCTCTAGGTTGTATCCTAATTTCCTTACTGATTTCTACACCATCATTTTATTGCCCACTTATCCAAAAATGACATCAAACTCTAAATCTAATAAAAGAAGTATCTTTATTTGCATCACAATGTCATGATTTTCAGGTGTATCAAAAACAAGATTCAGTATTCTAGTGGAACATTGTGCCATTACTACTAGATGCTATGACTGCCATTGAATATGTCAAGAATTGCTTGTACAATTTGGAATAATAATTTTCACAATTCTTTTTTACACCTCTATTCTTTATGTTTGTAGAATTTTATGATATTTTGTAGATTTTCATCTGCAAGTGAAGTATATACAGAACTATCCTTGGTTGTTGTTCTAATAATTAAAAATTTCACAGTTTGGGAAAGAGGAGCCGCAAAGTGTCCATGATGTGAAGCGCAAACCTGAGGTAAAAATTGTCACTGATTGTAATCGGTGGTTTATGTTCTAACCATTTTCTTAAAATCATTTATTTTTCTTTCCTTTTGTTCACCTATTTTTTCTTTTCTGTTTTATTTTTTTGTGAAGCAGTTGGGCTTCTCAATTCTCAATATATTACCATGAGGTTAACATGGTTCTCTAGAACAACTCAAAGTTGTGTTATACGTAGACTTCTAATTTTCTAAACTGTATTGTGTCCATTAAGGAGGAAGAAGAAAGCTAAACTTGGTTTATAACAATTTAAAAAGGAAAATGAAACTCTAACATCTAAAAGAGAACATTCTAGCTATGTTGCTTGAACAAAACAAATTTCATAACATGTACAACTTTATTTTGATATTTTTCATTTAAATATTTGATGTTTAGATCATACATTTGTTGGGGCATGAAATGTACTTATCACCTTTTGCTTAGTATCAATTGGAAAGTGTAAGGAAGTTACCCTTTTTACTACAAGAATAGGATGCACAAGTCCATATACCTCATTGCCTAAGATTCACTATGAATATAATAGGAAGTCAGTAAAATATTTCAAAAATGCCATAAACAAAGTGGAGCTTTAATGGTAGAACATAATGAGAAGTGAATCAAGTTTACCATGCTTGTGAATACCAGATAAATTCAAGTGAAAAAAAAATGAAAATACAAGTAATTTCTTATAAATTTTTGAAATTGCTTATCATCTTCATTCTGTTGTATGCCATCAGAGTTAAAATTGTCTATCATCTTCATTTTGTTGTATGCCATCAGAGCTAAAATTGTCTATCATCTTCATTCTATCGTAAGCCATCAGAGCTAAAATTGTCTATCATCTTCATTCTGTTGTATGCCATCCCATCTAAAATTGTCTCTTGCATTCCAGTTATCAGCTAGGCATTTTGGCTGGAGCAGTAATCACTCTTTTCCATCAGCTATTGGTGTTGCTGCTGGAGGGACTTCCAAAAATGTTGTTTTAGCTTCTTCCAATAATCTCTCTAGTGCAGAGGCAGACTACAACAAACTTGCCACTGGTTGCCTTTCTACACTAAAATCACTTGATCCTCATTTGATCCTTGACAAATCTGCAGAAGTAGCTGAAGAAACAGCCAATAATGTACTTCCTCATCTGGTCAAAAATTTAGCAACTACCGAGATAAATGACAAGCAACTGTTGAAGCCTTTTTTTGTCTCAAGATCAATAGAGCCATCATTTCAGTGGCCTCCAACCAAAAATGAGGATGCTAAGATAACTCAGATTCTGTATGGACTCAACAAGCGACCAAGGCTCCCTGTCTTTACTCAATTCTGCCCAGAGTGAGTTCCTCTATTCCCCCTCCTTGGTATTTTGTTCCACTTGTAGTCTTTCATTGATCCTCTTTTTCTTGCATGCTTCATAGAGTTTGACAGAGTACATCGTCATTGGGTCCTTCAATATAGTTTTACAATCTACATCAGAGGAAAATATTACTCACCACACTCTTTGGCCTTTAATTTGCAGAGTCATTTCTAATCTCTTCAATTAACATGTTAGAAAAAGGAAAAATATGTTTGCAAAACCATCCAACTTGCAGCTGACCACTTTTAAATTCATTTCTGAGATAAATTAAAAAATTTTAAAATTCCTTTCCCAGAGAGAAAATATCAGCGTTTGCAAAATTTAACAAGATTTGACAAGATAATAATATGCAAAGTAGTAACTGCTATTGACAACGTCAATTTGTCAACAAAGATGAGAAACATGCAGGAATAAAAGTGGTTAAATATTTGATTGAAACAATGCCGATATTTTCTATTGTTGGAAAAGCTAATAATTGTGAAACTTATTCCCAACCTTTAAAGGCAATATTAGACATACTTATTTCATATTGAATGGCAAAATATGCCAATGGTCAGGCAACAACCATAATCTAGCCTACACAGAGTCTGCCCCACTGAATAGGGTAAAATCCTATATTTTAGTTGGATGCCATGAACATTTTAAGCTGCATTGATTGAAGTTTCTTGATAGAGTCCAATACATAATATGAACCATTACAATTCCATTTTTGTCTAATTTCTTATGTAAAATCAATCTCAAAGTTGAACATAAATTGATGAGTTCTAGCATAGAATTTTCCATAGCATAGGCAACAGTTAACATGGATAAGATATGGATTATCAACCATCATATCTGTTACTTTTTTTATTATGCAGATTTACCTGAGTGTATGCTGATTTAACAATTAGTCTGACTATGTCTGATGGGTTTCATTTTTAAAGCTGAGTTGGAATACTTTTTTTTCTAGTATCAATTCAATTAATTTTCTCAATGAAACCATAATCAGAGTTAATACTGTAATCAATATTATAAAAAATAATTAATTAATACCTTTATTATCCTTCAATGAACATAATAATAGAATTAACCTGGTGCACTTTGCTGCATTGAAATAACTAGTTAAAGTTAAAATGTGTTGTCTTGCATAGCCATCCAACCGGGGCACATTTGCGAACCTTTAGTGAATTATCTTAACAGCTCATTATATTTATGACTTTGTGTAGGCATATGGAAGAAGGGAGCAGTAACACGCAATGAACTCATTGAGATGCAGTACAACTTCAACAATTTATTGAAATCTCAACATTTAAATGTTTGTGAGTTGCAATTGAATAGTAGTAGTAGCAACGGATTACACAAGGATACAACAAGAAGGATAGCAGTATTTTGGTTCTTGTGAATAGTGCCAGTTTCATAATCTTGAAATTGAGACAATAAATTGAGGCTGAACTTTTTTGCTGGTATATCTCTTCATACAGTTGTCAATGCAGTGGTTGGAAAAGAATTTCCTTGTGCATATGGCTGATATATATACAACTGTGCCAAGTGGGCAGCATACTGATTGGTTGTGCTTGTGCCTTGAGTTGATCTTAGTTTGTCTCCCTGTCAATCAATACTAACAATTTCAAACCACGATATCAATATAGTATCCTTGTAATGATTGTTAGAATTGCACAATACAAATTGAAGATTAAATAAACGAATTGGAGGCAAATGGAGCTGATTATTTTAAGGTGAAGTTTTGCCTCTCTTGCAGGTTGAACTTGATTTTCTCACTCTTGAAGGATATATTGGTGTTAATTTTACTGCTGGCACAATAGTGCTTTGCTGTTCTTTTGTAGACACCCTTTCAGCTCTAACAGAAATGAGTTGAGTAGACATAACAGAATGATTGTGTGCTATTGTGGGGAGAAATCTTTCAAAAGCTTTATGCATAACAGAATGGAATTGATGTGTAAGCCTAGACGTCACAGCAGGAAAGCAGGCAATCTGTGCGCGACAGAGCAGAATCAACCATGAGGCACTGTATGGCAAAAGAAAATATGGGATATTGGTTATACTTGGTTACTTGTTACAATAATAGGATTACAATTGAGATATATAATTAACTATATTAACATTGGAAAGTCAATTCAAGTGGAAAGGATTGACTTAGGGCCAAACGACTTCAAGACAGACGAAAAGAACCAAGCTACTATCAACATTCTTTAATGGGTCATGACATTTTTGAACTATGCTTGATTCTTCTTGGAGCAATAGGTAGCAAGGAAGATTTAACAGCCAATTCGGAGTAGCTTAAAAGTAGCTCTCTAGTGTATTGTACTCCATTCTCTGCAGGTGGTTTAAGTTGAATGACCAATTGTAGCTAATGGTAGTAATTGTTACAAAACTCAACACTTTGGGCCAACTTTGATGTAATACAAGTCATTTTACCCTTCCAATGCCACCATTGTTTTTTTTAATTATCCACCTTTATTAATTTTCTCTTTGTGCGTCTCTCTAAAGTTTACCTTCCTTGCGTTCATTCTTTAAGGCTACGTTTGGTACACTGTAATGTAATGTAATGTTTAATGTAATAAAATGTGTATTATATTACTATATTTAGTTACGATTTACAATGTAATCTTTGATTACAAGAGTGATTACATTCAATTGTTTGGTATTCATTCTTACCGCTGTCGGTCACCGCCTGTCGCCCGCCGCCGCTCGGCCGACGTTGACTTGTGTTGACTTTGTAATATAATCTGGATTACATATGTTTTAGCTTGTAATCCAAATTACAAGATATATAGTTTGTTTTGTAATCTGGATTACAAACTATATTGTAATGTAATTCTGTCAAACAAATAAATCTGCCTTGCAATTAATCTGAATTACATTATAAGATAGATTACATGCAATCAAACATACCCTAAGTGTCATGGCTTGGTTGGTTTCGACCAGATTGTATATTTGAGAGAGGGTTGGCAACTGGGACATCATACACCACCATTAACTTAGTGTAAGTATTATTATTTAACAGATTGAATTGGGCTTTAAGGTCAAGCATATCCTTTGCTCTCCTTCTCTCAAAAGAGTTTGTGTTAGTGATACGGTGCTTTTCAATTTTTGAGTTTCCATGTGATTTTTGCATCCTATAGTATCTTTGCCTTGGAAAAGCATTCACAATGGGTATACTTATTATCCTTAGCTTACTTGAGACTCGTGGCTTGCGTGAAGGAATAATTAGTTTTGAAGTTAGTAGAATTGGTGCTAATGAATTAAAATGACACCTACAAAGTTGAGATAATTTTATCTATTGTGTAAAAGGCGATTCGCTCGCCCTCAGTGCCCCTGTCAATTGGTCCCACAGCCAACACGGAGAAGGTAAATCACGAGGAGCACTTTGTGCCCAACTAATGGCTAACGCAGCAGGAGAGCAGACACTCCGAAAAGACTTATAGTCCTCGGGGATTGACCCTTACTCTATTGTGTAACTCTGCTGCTGTGCTAGCCATAAGGCCCTCTCGTAGGGACTAAGATAATTTTATCTAGATGTTACAAGGGCAGGGTATGATATCTCCATGTCATTAATTAGAATTCATTGTTCTCTTGAGTTGTTAGAATTCAACAGATTAACCATCAAACAGAAAAGTAGTTCCACGCAAGAGGAACTCAAAGTTAGAGTAATTCATCTCAAACAGGTGCGAAAATATTTTATTGGATATTTGATCTCTTCCATGTAAAAGGTCACTGTGCTAGGTAAAAACCTTTATAATTTATCTCCTTTCAGAGTGTGTAGAATCATCTTGAAGAGACCATTAAGATGACGATTTCATTTTTTATGGTAAAAATAGAGTAATTAGGAGATGAAATTCCTGTTCTCTATTAGATCAAAATACAAGGTCATAATGTCTAGGCTAGCAGTTCAAGCTAATTCAGTCAACCGATGGAACACTTTTGCATGAAAGTCAAACTTTTAACTGGCTAATCAATCACCTATAATAAAGTGAACATAATTTAGTTCTAGAAAAGATAGCCCGTCAAATTTACTATCGTTTCTCCTTCAATGAATCCTGTCAAATGGAGAGAAACTCTATACAGTGTTTATTTATAATCAAAACAAGAAAGACTAAAACCTATAAGTACTTGCCTGACCTAATTGATCAAGAAGTTACTCCTGACATCCTCGGTCAAACCAACAATCTTTTTCAACTCCTTTTCTAAATTTCAATTGATTGCCTAGTTGATTGATTTTGTCTTAGATCATTCACACTGTGATACTGTTATATTTATATTTTATAATAAAAAAGATAGGTTAAGAATGATTGGTCATCAAATAAGACATACCGAGCTGATTAGAAATAATTCGGTGAGGAGAAGAATAACTGAGCCAAAGTAAAATGGTTCGGCTCGAGAAGAGCTAGTTGGAAATAGCTCAGTGAGGAGAAAAATGATTGAGCCAAAGTAAAATGACTCGGCTTGAGAAGAGATATACCGATCTGGTTGGAAACAGCTCGATGAGGAGAAGAATGACTGAGGCAAAGTAAAATGGCTCGGCTCGAGAAGAGATATATCGAGCTGGTTATAAATAGCTCGGTGAGGAGAAGAATGATTGAGCCAAAGTAAAGTGACTTGGTTCAAAAGGAGAAATATCAAGTTATGGAGGAATAGCTCGACCAATATTGGATCAGGGCCAAGCAAAGAGAACCATAGTCTTCTGCAGAGGGGACCACATAAAAGATTCATTTCTGTGGGTCGCTAGAGTTCATGCCTATAAAACTATTAAAAGGTTGAGGGGACCACTACATTCTTACTATAATAACTGACCAAGGACACCTTGCTCCATAACAAAAATATTTCTTTCTGAGTACTCCTTTAACGGCCTAACAAGAACGTCACTTTATGCCACCTAGCATTTCCAC
>JBAMHZ010368677.1:0-24626 GCA_037177395.1 Alpinia galanga
GTTGTTAGAGTATACACGTGGTGGTGCCTTTAATTTTTAGTAGTCTTGTAGGCACGAACTCTAACAACTAACAAAAAGAATTTTTTTGTATGGTCCCTCCTATAAAGGACGAAAGCTTTCCGTCATTTCATATGAACCGCTTTTTCCGCCTATCTAAATTACTTCTCTTCAATGAGAGACTTCCTTTTTCGTTAGCTAAGCCGCTTCACATTGATTTAATAATTTCTCATTCTACTGAGTTGTTCTTTATTGATTCAACAACTATTCTTTCCGACCGAGCTGTATCATATGAGCTCAATGGTTTTTCCTTTTGTAGAGTTGTTTCCTATACACTAGATGACTAAATCATTTCTTATGGGCTCGACAGTTTATATCGAGCTATTCTAATAAGTTTGACATCTCCTCCTTTTGAATTGAGTCAATTCACATTAGCTTAATAATTTTTTTTATTATCGAGCTGACTTTCCCTCAGCTTAGTTTGCTTTTTCTTAAGCCGAATCGATTTAGGATGGCTCGATTATTATTTTCTTAGCCGAGCTACTTTTAATTAGCTCGACACTTTTCTTTCTGGCCGAACCACCCTAAGCTGATTTAATAATTTTTCTTAACGATTTTTCCCCGTATATCTTGACATTTGGTATTGAAAATATAACAGTATCACCAAATTAATAAAGATGACGTTCAAATTCCTCTTATTTATTCATTAAATAACTTGACAAGAACAATTGCAGAAGGGTAGAGCCTTCCGGCTGCTTTAGTCGAATTGCTTGGGCTCACGAAAAAACTTCATGGCTCAAAAACCATGTTCTCAGCTTCCTTCTTGATTGACTGGTAGAGCACAGACGAAAGGTAACGTTCGCCGAAGCTGGGGAAGACAACCTGCGCCAAAGAAGATACAGAGAGCTATTAAAATGAAAGGCAAACGAAATTATGATCGAGCAGTCTTTCCTTTATTTTCCTTGTAGTAAAGTGATTTCTTTCACTTGTGCATCTTTAAAATGTACAGGATAAGATTATAAACTTCCATTTAGTTTTTTAGTATCTCCCATCATTCTTCGCTATCTTTTTTTCCATTCATTCAGGCAAACATAGTGCCGAGAGTGCTAGCTAGCTTAATTAGTCAGGTGCTTAGAAATTGTTAGCAAGGAAACTTTCCTTCACCTTGGCGTGAGTGCTTGGGGGCTCCCTTAGGTATCTTTTCAAAAATAAATAAATAGATAAAGAAAAAGAGCACGCTTTACAAAGTATAAGTGTGGAGATAGAAATCAAGTATGTCGATTTGATATTGATCAATCAGAGACAAAAATGGCTGGATGAGCATGTAAGATCATTGATGATGAAATGGTATATAGTGGGAGCAATTTTTGAATAAATAGTAAATACCTCAGAATCAAGTGATGATTCTTTTTAATTCAAACGTATATTTTATATAGAGAGGAACGAAAATTATACAGACGTTGAAGAAAAAAAAATGACATGGGACATACCACAATGAGTTTTCCTTCGTTTTCTGGCCTCTGTGCAATCTTAATGGCGGCAGCAGCGGCAGCACCAGATGATATTCCTACCTGCAAAGTATATTACACTCACATCGGTATAAGAAAAGCACTGATGTGATTTTTATTAACGTAGAATTGGTGAAAACTTGACTCTAGAAGGGAATTATTATAAATAAATAAAAAAAAGGTTACCCACCAGCAGGCCTTCTTTGAGTGCAAGAAGCTTTGCCATTTCAACGGATTCATCGCTTGTGACCTGCTCATTAGCACGTAAAATGGAATAATCAAATTTGTCTGTAGATTTGCTTGTAGCATAATACACTCTTGTTCTTTCTCAACATTACGGAAACCAAAAGATTTGTCACTGAGTCTGAAGGTCAGGTGAATGTTGATGAAATTATTTTAGCATCTCGAACATTTTGCAGCACTGGGACTAGCATGGCGTGTTAACAATGACAGTATTTTAAAGTATCCAGGAATCTATGACAAAAGATTCTCAGACTTACTTGAATGACTTCGTCAACTAGATCAACATCTAAAACACCAGGGACAAAACCAGCTCCAATCCCCTGGATTTTATGGGGGCCTGAAATTGTTTTTTTTTTTCAAAAAAAAAAATCCACATTGGTCAAGCAAGCAAAAAAGCCAATAACAGAAGTAAATATACTCAGAATTACAGATTTTTTTTCTTGTTTCCCTTGAAATAGAAATGCCTAGCATGTAATGATGAACTGGATCAATAAAAAGAACAAAATTGTTATAACTTTGTGAAAAGAAAAGGAGTACATGCTATTCACCAAATGCTAGAGGAGCACCCAATTATTCGTATTAAGGGGACTTCATTAAAATGCTATGAAAGAATAAGATGTCAAATACCCATTTTTCCCAAATTCTATTCAAGGAAAGGAAAGAATTTCTTGCTCTAATTTTACAAAACATAGAATTAAAAAAAAAACAAATCATCTCCAGCTGCATCAAAGCAGAATGGCTGATTCAAAGAGGATTCTTATTGACCAAGACATGAAATCCAAGCTTTCTCCAATGTTAAGTTCATTGATATGGCATATAAAGTTACTCATGTTTAGCACACAATATGTGTAACAAAGGATGAGAGGACTAATAAAGGTACACATTCTTTTGAGTAAGCTATGTTATCAATTTCAGAAACCGAGCACAGAATTCAGGACAAAAAGGTAAACACTTGAATAAGTTTTAATTCACCAGGCTTTCCTCCAGATAACACAGGACTTTCAACTGGCTCCACACCATAAAGCTACAAATAGAAAAGAATAAACCGTGAGTAGATATACCATGCAAAATAGGGGAAAAGGAAATTGCCCAAGGATAGTACAAGATGATAATAATAGTTAATATTTTTCTGTCGTACTACCTTAATGTTGGGATTTTGTTCCTTGAGATACCTTCCTGTACCAGTAATTGTGCCTCCTGTTCCAATACCAGAAACCAAAATATCCACCTTTCCACCAGTTCCTTTCCAGACCTCCGGTCCAGTTGTCTCATAATGAATCTACAAAACATAAACCAAATACAAATTATAACTACTTTTGCATGTAAGCAGTTTCAAAAACAACACGCATAATATATACTTTGGGGTTAGAAGGATTTTCAAACTGCTGAAGAATATAAGAATTAGGTGTCTTTGCAGCAAGGTCTTCAGCTTTTTGAACAGCACCTTTCATTCCCAAAACTGGATCAGTGAGAACCAATTCCGCACCAAAAGCTTTAAGAATGATCCTTCGCTCAAGACTCATTGAGGCTGGCATTGTAAGGATGAGCTTGTAACCCTTGGCAGCAGCCATGAAAGCCAGTCCAATACCAGTGTTACCGCTAGTTGGCTCAATCAGGACACTCTTCACAGAGAGAAAAAAAAGATAGTCAAATGCTTATTTAATTAAAACATTTGGGGATTTAACAGGATAATAAGTAATGAACAAAAAAAATTTCATTATAGTTGTTTTCAGCACTATAATATCTTTTACTATTACTTGGAAACAGAAAGCATAATCTCCGAAGACTTCTTTATTGTTGGGTTTACTGTGACGAAATTGAGTGGAAAAGAAAGGAAAGCGCAATTTTCAATACACTTCATTTACCCTACTAAAATTTCCAAAGGAAAGAAAATCGCCTTAATATTATGGATATAATTTGGAGCCAAAATTCCTCTTCTTTCCTCTCTACTGAAGAAGAAAGAGTAAATGAGGAAATAGATTTCTTTTTCCTTCCTTTTCTTTCCTTTCCTTTCTTCTATTGAGGAGCTTAAATGTTTATCTAGATATACTTTTTTAAAGGACCACTATTAAACATTGTTTGCATGGACAATTGATGTCAAATGTAAGGTGCTAGCGCAGATTATCAATGTGAAGATAACCTAATTAGATGAGTTTTTTTTTCTTCAAAAGAAGAAATATTTCTTTCATGGGCAAAATAAGCATTTGCCATGAATTCTTTGACAGAAATAAGTAACTGAAGAACCGATTTACCAGTCCTGGCGTGATAAGACCCTTCTCCTCTGCATCAGCAATCATGCTGTATCCAATCCTGCCAGGAAACATTATCAACTCATTAATTGAAATTACTGAAAACTCTAAAAGTGAAGAGATGTTAAGAGGTTCAATTTTGAAGCAAAAAAAAGCCTCATGCCACGAACATAGAAAATCCTTACCTATCCTTGACGCTTGAGCAAGGTTCCATCAACTCAAGCTTCGCAGCAATTCGGGCTCCACAGCCATTTACTACCTTATTGAGATACACCAATGGGGTTTTTCCAATCAACTGAAAATTTAGACGATAAAGAAACAAGCATGATAATGAATAGTTAACGTTTTGTAGTGAGAAAAAGAACACGTGAGAGATTAAGAGGAATCAAAAGATAAAGATAATTTACTTCAGTTACATCCTTCGCTATTTCTGCACTGGATTCTCCCATTTGCAGCTTAGCTGCAAAGTTCCCAACACAAGTTACATATTTCTGTGATGAGATCCGGAAAAAAAAATCCTATCTTTATTGCAAAAAGTCCAAGATAATTGGTTATATCATGAATTATCACTCCTCATAATGCAGAAGAAGGAAACCATTATTTTGCATCAATAGATCCACTAATTCGCCGAAAGCCCAATTTAGGTTTTGGCTATCTAAACAACAACCCTAGATCGCCATAAAAATACACACACAAAAAAAAATCGCAGATTTTGAGTCTAGAACAGACAACGGGCTGAAGACTATACCAAAACAAACTATAATCTCAGTATCAACCAACTAAACAGTGAAATTCACAACCGGAAGCAGAAATTCCAAAAGCAACCAAATCATAATGAAAAAAAAAATGGAACATTCATCATTACCTTGATCTAACGAAGAGAAAAGAGGTCCAAGTTCCCTTCTTTCCGAGTAAAATCTCAGATTCAAAACTCGCCTTTACCACCGATCGGCCTCCAGTCTCTGCAAATGCTACAGCCTACAGGGAAGAATGGCTTCTATCCATTGATCTATATCAATATTCCATCGTTTATTATTTAATTTTGGGAGGATATGATGCGGCACAATTATACACGACAAGCTTAACAGCCATACTCCTTTCCATGCGACCCAAAATGGCAACGCAACCAAAATCACACACAGCTACATGACCCCACACTACTGCAAATACCACGTCATTTCATTTCGCGAGTAGTTTTACAATGGGCACAAGTAACTTTTTCGTAAAAACCGTTTAATGTTTTAACTAATTAATATTCCGGATCATTCAAAAGATGAAGACGATAGATTAGATTACGCATAGACAATTTATTCAAAAGAAGGATAAATCCATAGTGCCATCAAGAACGGATTAAATTTGCAGTGTTTTTTTTATTTTTTTGTTGCTCTTTCTGCTTTACATTTGCAGTGCTCTGCACACGCACTTAACTTCTGCAACAAATTTACACAGTGTGTTCGAGCGACCAGCCTTGTCCTCCTCACCAATTATTTTTCTGGAAAGATAAACAACAGACAGTAGTTAAAGTCTTCGGCATCTTTGATTCAGTGCACTGAGATGCATTGGCCGACTCTGTGACAGCTTTTCCAGCACCCACCAATGCCGACACTACTTCGATCTGACTCCACCATTGCCCGTCCATTAATCCCATCTTTATGTCAATTCCATTAAGAAAGATTAAAGAAACTGTTCTCGCCCACACATGAGACACTTGATCAGAGCAAAGATTAAGAAGATACTTCGTAGTGGTAGTAGTAGTAGTAGTAATCTCGTCTGCACGTCGAGTAAGCATGCCGTATATGTTAGCACATATGATCCGACGAGGATATGACAGAGAAAATAATTCTATAGCAGATATGTTAGCAGATATGCCGTACACATGTCAAGTTAATTAGCAGTGTGCGGCATGCACGGAGGAGGCTGCGCGGACTCAAGCAGTGGAGTTATTATCCTCGGAGGTGGTGGTGGCGGCGGCTAGGGCGAGGAGGAGATCGAAGAAAGCGCTGACAATGTACCTGTGGGCGTGCTTCCGGTTAAGTGTGAGGTAGCACAGCAGGAGCTCGTGGAGACACCGGGTGCTGTGGTCGCCGGCGGCGTCGATTCCTAGCGCCGCCACCATCTCCTCCATCGACCGGCGGAAGTCGCCGTAGGGGTCGGGCGAGTAGGTAGGCACGGCGGCAGCGGCGACGCCCCTGATACCGAAGGCGACTGGCGCCGAAGAGGAGTCCACGATGGAGTTGGACCGCCCCGGGGAGGCAGGCAGCAGGCGGCGGGAGGCGATGGCGGTGGAGAGGTCACTCTCGAAGGGGCAGCTGGAGCCCTCGTCTCCGTAGAAGCCGTCGCAGGAAGATGACGAGGAGGAGAAAAAGGAGGCGACTTTGCCAGAGGGGAAGGTGGAGGAGGGTGGAAGCATGGCCGCCGTCGCGTCAGGATCGAACAGGCAATTGAAGTGCTTGAAGACGACGGAGGAGGAAGAAGAGGAACAAGAGACGACGGCAGGCGCCGGAAGAGGAGGGCAACGGGAGGAACGGCGATGGCCGGAGAAGCACTGGTACAAATTTTCACCAAACATTACGCTTAATTACCTTCCAGTGGAGCAGAGGAGGCAATGGAGTTAGTCTTGTAATTTATAGTCCTGGTTAAAGAATTAATAAATAAAAATATTTATTTATTTATTTTAAAAAAAACGAAACTTAAAGCCGTTTATTTAACAGAAGGGAACAACTTTTTTGACTAATTAAAAATCACAATGAATAAGGAAATATTTGTGACACAGTAACTGCAATCTATTGTCACTGCAATCAATGTAGATATAAATGGATTTTATTGCGCACCAAATTGGGTATTGAATGGCAATGTCAAGCAAACTAGCTAGTCGATGAACCTCGTCGTCGAGTTCTATGAAATCAATTTGAATTCTGATTCACTAGTTGCTCATTTGATGCTGAAGATTTATGGAAGAAGCTCCTCGTCATGTGTTTTAAGATGGACGAACACAAAGTTTAATCGATAACTTAAGTAGGCTATAAAAAGCAACATTTGCCGTAGACACAGACCTCAAAGTGCAGAACCTCTCTCAATTTCTTCGGTCGTACAACATATCACTTCAGTGATTTTCAATGGATCAGAGAGGACACAATACAATTCCTTTCGCATGTCCTACTCAGAACAGCTGAAGTGGGACGAGAAATGAAATGACGAAAATATTATTGAAACATAAAAACAATTACAACTAAACCAGGTTAATTTTAATTGTTGAATTAGTTTGCGATATTGGACAAGATCCGAGATTCCCGGTTTAGCCGCCTAATGAAAACAAGGTTAAGAACGACTCATGCGCACCGCCTCGTACGCGGAGAGATTCCATCCACGGCCAATTTTAAGCGAGTCATCGTAAACAGCGCCCAGCGGCACGCCTTGACAGGAACATCTACACTTGCGTTAATATAATTGTAGAACGTGCTGTTGGTACCCTAGTTGATTCATTCATTTATTAATGCACACTCTTTTTTGGTACGTAGTGGAGCAAGACCTGTGTTTTGCTGCGATGGAGCCACGATAAGTTAGTTTTAAATCCAATATACGTGCTCAGTTATCTCGGGCAGTGCTCTTAGTCGATTCAAATTGCAAAGTAATTAATGCAAAATTAAACTCGAAGAAAAGTTTTCAAAAGAGGCCACTGGCATTAGGAACTTTTATTAGCATCAGAACCACACTATATATAAAAGGAAAGCATCCGAGACGTATATAGCACAGTCAACGGTCTCGATTGAGCTTCGCGGCGGCGATAATGGAAGCCCCGACGCCTCCGGGATAAGTTCGTAGATCGGGGTTGTTCCTCATCTCCGCCGCCACCACCCTTTCCGCGTCCTCCCTCGTCGCCTCTTTGTCCATCAGCCTCATACTCGCATCCTAATGAATTGACTGATTGATTAATTATACTGATTAATTAATTAATAGGTTTGGATTTAATTTGTATAATTACCGCGACGACTTCGCCGAGCTTGGTCTTGTCCCCGTCGCGGTCAACCGATTCATTAGCAGCAGCTGCAGCCGCGGCGGTGGAGGCGACGCCGCCCGAGATGGCATTCATGCCCGTGGCTATCGCCTCGGCGGCTTGGATCGCAGCTGCGTCGCTGGCGTCCACCGGCTTGTTGCCGGCCGTCGCTGCGGTCGCCTCTAGGGCCTCTCCTATTGTGACCTTCTTGCCAAAGGTGGTTATCGCATCGACTGCCTCGCGTTGACCAATCCCTGTGTAGGCGCCACGACGGCCTCCCTGGGGTTCGTCAACTTCGTCTTTGGTGGTTATCGGCTCGCACTGTTCCACTGCCTGTATGAACCAAAATTAACGATCACGACAAACAAAATTGTATATATTGTTCGCTCAAGAGAAATAAATAATTAGGTTATATCTAACGACCTGGCTAACGTCGAACTCAGCGACGAGACTTTTCCCTGGATCGCCGGAGACGTCAGTTTGGGCGATGGAGACCCCTTGGCTAATGGCTGCTTGGCTGACCTGGTCGTGGCCCACTAGGCCGCGCTGCTCGTTCCGCGTGTCGGCCGTGACCATTACCGCAGCCGTCCTGCCCTTGGGCTTCTGGCCGATGGCCCGGACGTTCTCAGCTGAGCGCGTCATGGCCGAATCTCTCGACGCAACAGACTCGCCAGCTACGGGAAACACGTCGACACAGCGCATGGGAGAATCCTTGCCGCCCCAGTCATGGCGCCTCGTTTGTCCCTGGCTCATATTACTAATCGAGGGATCGCACAACGAAGAAAGAGGAGAGAATTAGTATAGTTTGGGGCACATCGATCGCGTTTCTGTGGATTTATAAAATGGCAGAGCTAAGACACGCATTAGAGGGAGGAAGGGAAGGAGATGGCACGTTGCAACTGAGGGATGGAAGGCGTGGCGAAGATTGCATGTACCGTCGACTCGTAGCATATGCTGGTTGGGCGACGTGGTGTTGGGGATAGAGTTGGCGGTGCCGAGCCACCGAGTAATTAATTAAGGTACGTGCCTATCGCCGTTGGAACTTAAATTGCACCACGTATTTATTATTCTTTATTCTCCATCCCAGGGTTTGTTCAAAAGATAAAGGATCAATTTTTGAATTTCACCGTTAGACTATCGATGACTCTGTATTTCTGCATTGGCTATTCTGAGTTCCTGATTTATCTCATTTCACACGTAAAGACAATAATGAAGAACCGTTAATATAGCGGTTCTATATTTTTTTTTTATTCTCCGTTAACTGAGGCTTTGCTCTTGTTTCAGTGGTGAAGACAGAATTCTTTGATTCAATCGGTGGGCCGGGGTTCGTTAGATTTTAATGCTGTTTCACACACACATTTTTTAATTCTGAGCTTTCCAATATCTGCCCTAAAACATTTTTTTTTCACAATACAAACCCAAAATCCAAGGCACGGAATCAATCTTAATCAGAAAACAAATAGAAATAATTATCTTATATTAATATTTGAATTCTCATTTATCAAATTGTGGGGACTTGATCCATCGATAACCACATAATAACATCGACTGATAAGCGTCATGAGCTCTTACAGATCGTAACGCAACTATTTCTCGCTGATCTATCTATCTCTTCTCCGCACGCTGGCAGCACGGTCGTGGCCGTGATCCCTCCCGCCCCGCTCGCGAGACTCGCGCTTACAGGACCGGTTCGATGGCCTGGTTGCCCCCTGCTCAACGTCCGCCGTCGTCTCCCTCCTCGACGACGACGACGACGAGGGCCTCCGCTTGAAGTGGTAATCCTCCTCGCTAGACACGTGGTCGTGCCCGCTGCTCCCCCTCCTCGCGCTCACCGATGAGCTTCTCCTGGCGCGCTTGGCCTCGTCGCGGTGCCCGCCGGAGCCTGATTTGTGATTCGTCGGAATCTCCTTCAGCCCATTCCTCGGGGCGGCATCGGACGAGGAGGAAGCCTTCCTCTTCTTGCCCTCGCCAGGCTCGGGGAAGCTGATGCGGCAGAAGACGCTAGTCTTCAGTCTCCTGTCATCCTTCGCGGCCTCCGCATCGGCGGCCACTGCTTCGGATGTCTGCACGTGGTCGGCGACTTTCCTCCTGCGAGGACGAGGAGGCGAGTGCCGGGAGGGTTCGCGTTCGCGGACCGATCCGTGATGATCCATGCTCGATGACTTCTCAGACCGATCCTGTAGAGACGTTGGCTTCTGCAATAAAAAAACATATGATCATGATGTGAAACACCAAAACAAGAAATTTACAATTTGACCCCTAGGCGCACCACTAGAGTTTAGTGGGGACCACGTGGCGGGTCCACAATCCTGCACGTGAAATTTCTGTAGTCGGGGAGCCCAAAAGTTTGTGATAAGTTTTGGGCTCTATCGCGGCCCTTCAGACTCGAACACTGGAGGCCTTAACGCTACTTTATCACCCTTTAACTAACTATGATAATCAGTTAATGATTTACTTTCCAATGAATCTGCTGCTTGATCATTAAAATGCTTAATTGTTGAACACATTGAGGCAAGAGTGGGATGAACGGCTATGTACTCTAGAAAAAAACACTGAAATGACTACTGTTTTCCATCCTCGAAATGGATCAATTCAGGAGTCACTGCCCCTTTCAGATCCACGATGTTACAAGTCGGAACGGTGTGTAACTAGCTGCATCAGTTGTATCATTCGCGGAGATGCATACAGTGAGATAAATGAATACAGGATAAGCATGTCGATCTCAACAAACGGCTAAACTTAACAACGGGTCGATCCACTGTGAGCATGGTCTTTTATTATGGCTACTATCATGCTCGGCTATTGCCATCTTGCTTACGTTTAATGCGGGTAAGGTAGTAGATAGAACCAACAATACAAAATTGAGTAAAACCAATGATCGACAAAAAGAAACATACATGCTTTGGTTTCATTGAAGAAGCATCATTAATGCAGCCAGGCACCCTTCTTGGCTCCCTCTCTCTGGAATGCTCCCTCTCCCTGCGGCCAGCCGGAGGATCATTCAAGTGACAAAGGTAGCAAAACTAGAAGGAAAATGTAGTTCGCAGTATGTATTCAATAAGCTTGTTTAATGTAACCAAAGAGATTCACGTTCTGTTAAATGAAGCATTGCACAAAATCATGATTTGTCCGCTAGCTCAATACAATCAGCTTAATCAACCCCCAAACTCAGACAGTTAGGAAGAGCCTGACCAATCCACATGCTTCCTCTAAAAAGTTTGCCTGGTTCAATTGATTCATCGAGTCAGTATAATCAACTTGGTTGAGTGGACTAACTCATCAAACCTACCAAACTTGAATGGCCTCTTTAGTTTGTTCAAACTGCATCGACCAGCATGATCAATCCATCCAGCACACCTGACTAGCCTAACTTGACCAATCCGACCACCCTACTCACACTAAACTCGTTAATCAGCTAACCCTGCATAAGCTGCTCAATTGTTGGTCCCTCCAGTTTATACATGCCCAATCGACCAGCCTCACTCAGGTGGCTCACTTCCCTGATGGTCCCCAAGGCTTGCTCCACCCAACCAGCACCTTCAACCCAATTGGTCCCTCTGGCTCATTAGATCCACATAAGAACGGTCTCACCAAGCAATCTCATCCCTCTGGCTTTTCCAAATGAGCCAATGTATTATTTGAAGAATAGGAATTATTATTACTGAAATAAAGTAAGCAATGGCTATTCCTTAACAATTAAGCATAAAAATTCCATGAAAATTGTTTTGGTTTTTTTTTCTTTCAAACAGACACAGGAATATCAAAATCCATATAGAATAGAATATTTTTCCTATTAACTAAATGCACTGTCAAATAATTTAAATGATAAGTGGATCTATCCCAATGTGCCTAACCCAACCCAAACCATAGGAGGAGAGTTTGGGATACTTTGTGAGTTAAATTAGGATGGATAGTAGGCAGATATAAGAAACTGTGATTAATGCAATTAAAAGAACAATACAATGAATTTTCCCAATTCTATGAACTAATAACTTTCTAATCGCTAAAGGAAGAAAGATGGCAAATACTGATCACACACCTTTCATTAAGTCGGTCTATCTCTCGCTTGTGCCTTATATTGGCCTTCCGGGCCTCGATCTCTTCTCTGTTCGTGCCTGGAGGCCTCTGACCAATGCCCATGCTGCCCATGCCTAACTCGGATAGATCCCTACAGAGCATATCAACTTGTGTCAAACGAGTATCAACAATAGGCTGGCAAACGCCAAATTTAAACAGGTATACCAATTCTGCCGCCTTGCCTTATTAAACCCATTAATGGAACACACAAGGGGAGAAGAATTAAATAATAAACCATCAGACAATGAAATAGAATTTCAAACAGATGCACCCTTCATATCTAGTTGTAGCATTCCGAGCATTCTAGATCTAAAACAGAAGAATACTGGCAACCATTAAATCAACCATCAACTTTCAATAGTACACCTTGGAACTGCTGGCATCATATAAGCTTGCGCTGCAAATGGATCTTGTGGAAACATTCCTCCACCAAACGGAACATCAAAGGGGCCAGGTGGATAACCCATAAAGGGCATTGGAGCACCAAAAGGTGTCACATAGGAGGCATCAACTCCTAATGGCATCCCACTGCCCCAGTAAGGGTTATAGCCTGAAGCTGCTAAAGGCATGCCAAAATTTTCAGCCCCAAGGTCTTGGTGGCCTCTCCATTGCATATCAGCAACTGCAGTTTAGCAAAAGAACAATCCAGTTAAGAAAATATTTACGTTGTTTTGCAAGCTGTACTGCAGTATATTTCAAGTTGTCACACTTGAAGTAAAAGTAATATGTAATTGAATCTAATTCAAGTGAATGAACCTGTGGCAGGAACTCGAGCTTTCTTCTTCTTTTTCTTCTTTGCTGCAAAAGTCCCATGTTAGAAAATAACGTAGGAAAACAAATCAAAAGCTAGTTCTGCAATTCAACTTATGTATAAACAAAAGGCCAATATTACAATTCTATAGCAAGGGATAAGATCCATTTAGCCAATCCAATATTAGAGAATAACGGCTTGATGATGATGATGATGATAGACAAAGAAGCACTTGGTGACAACAAACTAGAACAACAATGAATCCAAAAGAACAAACATAGACTGATTAGCTATCAGAAAAATATTTTTTACCTTGTTCTCCAACAGGCTGCATTTCATGGGCATCCTCAGTCACTATTGGAACATTTTCTGGTGACTTTTGCCCCTTGCTAAGAGATTCTGGTGTTGCTTCAGATACATTTGCAGTTACAGCAGCCTTCTTGTCTAAAATAATTAACTCATTATTTGCTGTTTTAATTTCACTAGCAACTTCCACATCCTTCATGTGGGAAGATCGATCCATGGAAGGGTGCTTAGCTTCGCCTTTGGAAGCAGCAGAAAGGGTAGGAGATGAAACTTTTGGCTGTGCTGGAAGTGCTGATTGCATATCTGCAAATGCAATTCTTATGTCATTCTGCTCCATAATACAAAATCAGTGTGAATAATCCAACAATTGAACTTGTTTATACTACATACCTTGGACCTGAACCAGGCTCCCAGCATTTTCTGTGTTACTGGTTGCTGATTCCAATATTCGATTAATTGTTTCTCTGAGTGTTTTATTTGGAAGGAGGTCCTCCGCCAATATATTAGTAGCTCCACATACGCACATCAACTTTGACATAATATAATCTCTAATACCTGATTACAAACCAAATAAACTCAACTTAATGAAATACTAAAAGGCTAAAAAATCGCAACTAAAAAATTATAATACAAGAAAATGGACATGCAATGAGACTTACATTTATCACAGAAACTCCTGAAACAGCATTTGCTAGTTAGCACTGCATCTTTCATTACCTCTTTACATAATGGGCACCGCAATTCAGGAGGAAGATCACTAACAGGACGAGAAGTTGGTAAACCTTCAATTTCTTTCTCAAATGCAGCTCTAGATAACAAAAAACAAATCATGAGTTCTGCAGTATATTCTGACAGACTAGAGATACTGTAAAAAGAATTCCTTACTCATTTGGCTTTAGAACAGCAACAGCACCGCTTGCCAAAGTATAGGATCCATCAGGAGTAGCCATTAGCATTGATTTTGGAATCCCTGTTGGAGGTTTCACCCTCTTGATATCGTAGTTAGGGTCTCCATTTGTGGGGCAATGTTGAATAAAATGGCCTACAGAAAAGTGCCATTGGCTTAATTTCAAAGAGGATTTTAAGTGTCAAAAAAAAAACTAGATACCAGGAAATCATATTGTACCTGGCACTTTGCATCTATGACAGACATACCCAGCTGGAGGTGTCTTCCGTTCAAGCATACCTCGTCCTTCATTTTTCAAACAAACAAATCTTCAGCAGACATCTTAATAAACTATTTAAACCGATAATTTAGGAAAAAATTGAAGTTCTTCGCTGTTACAAACTAATGAGTTTATCAGGAGGAGACTCATGATAGAGTTATGTCATTGGAGTTTCCTATCTTAATTTGATGCAATTCGTAATCATGAACATACCTAACAACCTCTCAAGGTTAAAGGAAATGATAAGCAAAACTTACCAAAACCACGACCACCCATTCCCCTGCCACCAATGCCTCTTCCATGACCTCTTCCAGAACCATATGGTTCTTGAGTTTGACTAAAGAAAAGCAATCAAGTAAATTAAAATGGGAAGGTCCAAATACTAATTATGGACAAATAAGGATGTAGCTATGATTTACTATCTTATATTTGAAGGTTTATCTATTGTAAAAAGAAATCTTTTAAGAAGATTGTATGAATATGACTTACTGATTCCAGTCAAGGGCAGGTGTATCAATTAAAGCTTTAATCTTGCTTTCCTCATCAACATTGTTTGCAGGAGGAACTTTGAGAACCGGAATACTGACTTGTGAGTGTTTTACTTCTGGAATAGCATACAGATCATTTCCAAACTCATCCCATTCATATTCTTCATGCTGCATAATTCCAATATTGTGTTATACTCTTCTTACTACCTTGAGGCTGGCTAAACATAGTTCAATTGAGCTCTCCCCAACCATCACAAATAAGCCATATGAAACAAAAGCTATAAGTCCAATTCACAAAACTTAGAAATACTACAGTGACCTATTTCATCTATCAGGAAAATATATAACTTACATATCTGTTAGCAGATGAATCCCCAACCAACATCTTGCTGGATAGTGGAAGGTCATCTATCTTATCCTCTACAACTTTAGGCCTGCAGATTAATATATTATATTCTTAGCATGTCAAATTATACATGAAAAGATCCTTATGGATTAATCGCTTGTAGTGAATCTAAATGTAGAAACTTCTGAGTTTCTACTGTCATCACCAGTATCCAACTAGAAAAACAGAGAAACTGCAGGGTAAATGGTTCACCTGCCAGTCAATTTTTGCAACTGATTGTCACAACATTCTTATTGTAAAATCTTCAATGTTGATTAGCACAATTAAGCAAAAACTAAGAGAATGCACTTAAAGAATTAAGGTCCAAGGAAGTACTCGTCTCTTTCAGCAACAATAGTCTTCCGAGGTCGTCCTGGGACTCGACGAACCAAAATGGATGTGCTTTTGGGTATCATTGCTCCTTCATCTACGTATTCTGAAACCGAAAAGGGACAGAACAAAAAGTCCATAAAATTCCAAAGAAATGATTTCAACTTCCACACACTGAGAGAAATTCCAACAAAAACATATCGGCTAAACTGAATATAACTAGCTGAGAACAGTCACCCCCACATCACCCATATGATATTGTCCCGTAAACCAAAAAAATGGTCTCTCCTAATCTATTAACTGCTACTTACGGAAACGAAATACCCAAACCAGATTCAACAGTATTACTCTAGGAAAAGAACCAACCTTCATCAGTCTGCGCATTAGAGATCGTGAGGTCGAAATCAGTGCCCTTTCCAAATAGCTTGGTTTCAAAAATTCTTTCTTTCAAATTGGCAACAGATATAAATTGCCCCTCGATGGGAATTGAGTCGTAATCTTTGGCACTTTTAAACTTATAATACACAGCCATTACTTTTTTCTGCCTATTTTTCTCTCTGGTCCAATATCAAGAAAAATAATTCACAAAATAACAAAACTTTTGCAGTAAAAACGAGCCGCAAACTGATTAAAGGCCAGACCAAAGAAGTAGGCCTGAGTTTAAACTAGAACAACAGAAATCATAGACTTGTATACAGTAGATTTATCTCTTTCTAATGACTCCCATAGGGAAGGCTGGAAGGCTCTGACTTGGATGAATATCTCCAAGGTACGAGTGAAAATAGCACAAAAGACCTCCTTCGTAAGGGCAGCACGGTGGATGAAGCAGAATCAACTATCCGCAGAAGATGACAAAGAGCTCTAGATCGCTGCTTGGAAGACGCAATCTCCACTTGAAGCTGCTAGGAAAAAAGCTTCTCCAAGCCAAAGCCCCTTCACTCGGGTGGATGGCACCAACAAACCAAAATCTGGCTGCGGGAGGAGGCAGCGTTGTACCGATCGGGAAAAAAAATCCCTACGAATGGGAAACAGATCGAGACGGACGGGAGAACCTTCCAGGTCTAAGTTCCCCCAAATCGATCGGAGACGAAACCCTAGATCGATCCCTTCGAGAGGTGAATCCGAGGACGAATTGAAGACGGCGCACAGATCCGCCGTTCGGAATCGGATCGATACGGAAGAACTAGGGTGTTGAGGAGGGTACGGGAGAGGCGTAGGGCTCCGCAGAACTGGATCGCAGTTCTGCAATTTGGGGGCAGAGACGGAGAAAAAGGGCAAAAAAGTGAGGGAGGGGAGGAGAAAGGCGTCGAAGGGGCAGAAGAGCAAAGTGAGCGGAGAAGGTTCATCGATTCGGAGGCTTTTATATGGTATGGGATTAGAATTGGCGGTGGCTAAACGCACACCGTAAAGTCGCAACCCAACCCGGATTGAAAGATGGGACCCATCGGACGGGCTCGTAAAGTGGCGCAATGGACCCACCAACGGGCTGCCACGACTGCCGCTGCATCCGCGGGGTGGTAAACGAATCGTGTGTGTATTTGGCATATATGACGTGGCAACTGGTCGAGTCGCGCAGAAAGTCGGAACGAACGAATCATAATATCTGAAAAATAAACAAAAAATAAATGACTTAAAAAATTACTGTTTTTGGCTAGCCTTTTTTTTTTCTTCCGGATATGAATTCGATTTGATTCATAATTATGTTACGAAGAATGCAATTCCTTCCATAATTAGTAAACATATTTTGCAGCTGAATTCGAATTAAAGTAGGTTTGCCATTAGTTTGTGCGATCTTGTTTTTAATTATAATGATTGACGAAACTTTTGGCTCCTCTTTATTTTTGTAATTTGACGACATCACGTCAACTAAAGACGATGAAAATATACCATAATTTAAAATTGATTGAAGGGATCGTCGAAGTAATAAACTTTATTATTATTATCGGCAAGACTCTACTTTATTTGTTTGGGAAATCCAACTATAAGAGTCGATTAATTTTTTTTAACAAAAAAGAAGTAATGTAACTTTCTGTTAAAATTACTGTTTTATCTTATCAAATAATAATATTGTCTTTCATCTTTTTTGTTAAGCTTCATTTTTTTTTCTCTTGAGTTATTTAAAAAGTTACGCTGTCCAATCATCTATTTTCTTTTAAATGCATGTTTCTTCTTAAAAAAGAAAAATGACCTTTTTAGTTTGTTTTTAAGTTTTTGTGTGAATAGTGTGTGATGGCGTTCGGATCCCTAAGGGTATTATTTGGAAACAATCTTCTTCGTGGAATTCTGCTAACGTCTCCGAGCATTTTAATTTCACTGAGTGATTCTAACATGATAATGTTATTGAGCATTAGAACTCTCTTGAGCACTGTTGATATTCTCAATCATTATCTGTTCTTTTGAACTCTATTGATATTTTCAGACACTATTTATTCTCCCAAGTACTATTGATATTCTTATACATATTTGTTCTCCCGACTCTTGTTGTTATTCTCAAACATTATCTGTTCTTCCAAACTCTATTATTATTCTCGAATACTGTCTATTTCTCTCACGCCTTGTTGATATTTCCAAACACTATTTGTTTTATGAGCATTATTAGTTTATTGAGATCCCTATTGGATCTCTCAAGCACTACAATCTTTAAATCACCATTAGAAAGTTGATATTTTTTAGCACTATCTGTTCTCCTAAACGTTATGGGTCTTCTGAGCATCAAAATTCTCCCATGCGCTATTAATATTCTTGAGCACGTACGTTAAGTCATCTCAACTCTTATTTGGGGCTTCAAGCAAAGTGAAAAGTAATTCAGTGCAAGTCTCTAAATCAATCATAGTCATCTGCTTGCGAGGTCATCACCATCATATTTTTGTCTCAACGAAGCATAATAGAATTAAGGAGATTCCCTCCTAATATTCTCAGCGAGTATCTCTTGACAGCGTTATATCTGTAATAATTGTGAACCTGTATATAAGATATATAAAAAGTACATAAGGTAGGATCAATCTTTTTCTATTCCGTTCTCTTCTATTTTCTATTACAGTTTTCATCTTTCTTCAACGGATATTAACTTAAGTATCAAAGGAGTCACATAAATAAAATCAATGCACCTTTAACGTTATTTAGACTCTTATATAAGGAGACACGGTGATATTTCCAACAGTCCATTGATCTTATTATCTGGAAATATATATATAAAAGAAAAAGAAAAGTCCGACCGAAAAAATACACCAATAGTGTGTTTTTAATTTGTTATAAATTGGAGCATTTTTTTTAATCAAATACGATAGGTAGAATATATATGTTGGATGGTTTATATTGAAGCTATCTACAGTTATTTTTACTTAAATTTATTTTAAATTATAGCAGTTTAAAAAATATATTATAGCATGAAATAATTTTGATAAAACTTAAAACGTGTAGTTTTAGATAAACCGCTTCGGGCGCCGCTTCGAGCGGTGGATAGGACGAGGGGGAGTAAGAGTGGAGAGGATGAAGAAGAAGCGCTCGAGAAGGGGAAACAAGCGACATCGAGGAGACGAGGAAGAGCTTTTCTCCAGTTGTGGTTTGACGTAGTTCTCACCGTGCACCGTAGATTTACTACCTTCTTAACTTAGATTGCCTGTAAACTCTGACAAAAGCCAAACTCCATGCAGTGCTAGGGCAACACATTGGTGGAGTTCGTCAAAATGAAACCCCCAGATTTCCTGTTATTGTCGGGACAAAAGTATTGAGTTTTAGACATTTTTCTTCTCCATACCGATACCGTTTGAGCGCTCCTTTAAATGGACTCTTTGTAGGTGTTCGCACTTAATAATTTGCCATGGGAACCAAATCCATGGACGTTGATTAATCAGATGCAAGTCGAACTAAATCGGAAATTTAGGAAAACCGGTTGTGGCTCATCCGGTGTGGACTTGCCTTATCCGCCTGAATATTAGACGGTAGGCAATAGAGATGCATCTCAGGCATTGGGCCGAGATTTGAGAGGTATTCTTGGCTTTAACACACTATTAGTTTGTTTAGTTTTACCTTTCATTTTCCTATATTATACTGATTGTTTGTGGTTTGTTTGGTAATAAATATGAGTATTAATTTTTTTTTTTTACATAATCCATGCTGATTTATTGTCATCAGTGCCCCAAAAAACTATTGCATGTTAATTCCTCACAACCTCATGTTGCTCCATTTTCTGTTATTGCATTTGCAAGTTTAAACTAAACTTCTTTTTAGGCAATCCAACAAGAACAACAACGAACAAATTGTATGTTCAAACTTTTTGGGATTTGCTAATAGATTTCATCCCTTTAGATGATGTTAAAATGTGCTTCGGATGTCCATGCACATGTAGCAATTCATTGCATGCATATTCCATATGACCATACATACGGAATCATGTATTTCTGTAGTCTCCAATTGACTTACGCAGATTATGCTAGTTTACTAGTTCATCAAAAGACACTGGATTTAGGAACAAAGTGAACAGCAGAAGATGGTTAAGCAAAGATATAGTTAATTTATTTGAAGTACAAAAGAATTAATAAATTGAAAAGTTAAAAAAAAATTCTAGATTAGAATAGGTATGATTAGTATAAAATACTAGTCAGTTGGTGATTTATTTAAAAAAAATATTTCTCCTATAAATGTAAAAAACTTAGATCCTATTCGAATTTTGGTGCGTTCTAGATTGTTCTATGGATTTTATATCGTGTTAATTTTTTAACATTATATAAATAATGATGTTACTACATTCAATGTTGAATATATTTTTAATAAATTTCATGTGCATATACATAATGCATATGTGATGCTCCAATGATTCTGTTTGCATCCATGTTTTTTTTAAAACCCTGTGTATTAGATGAATGCATACCATTTACCATGCCTAGTTCACTTTGACCTCTTTTGCATTGATATCATCATGGTTTTTCCCTAATTGATTCAACTTATGTAACTCTGAATCATATAGATTGTCTTTGGATATATCCATACCATCCTGTTTATCATCTACTGTGAACACTCTAATTGTTTGTATGAAAAAACCTTTTTCTGAGGAAATGGAAAAATAATAATGTCAATGTCTGGTATTGCAAATCTTTTATTGTTATTCTCGAGGACAAAATCATTATTCGGATTAGTTACTGAATATAGCTCCTGTAGGTATTGGGAAAATTGTTTATTCAATATATGGTAAATGATCATACATTATATATTATTTTTTAGATAAATAAATAGACCTTAGTTCATAAAATTATTATTATTATGTTTTATTTGTATAAATATTATAGTGAGGACAAACTGACAAAAAATCTTGTAAAAAAAGGATTATACGCACACACACACCCCTTCCCGAGCAGGGATTATGGCGAAGGCAGTGGCTTTGTTTCTTAGAGGAGGGCTTTTGCTGTGCAACGGCACCAAGGCAGTGTTGCCTTCTTGGGCATAAAGACGAAGAGCTTGGTGGATAGGAATAGGATGGATGGATTGAGGAGGCACGCAAGGAAATGAGGTTGTAGATGGTGTTGAAGCTACTGAAGTTTAGTATTTATTTTCAAAAATAACAATACTAATCCAAATAAGATGGAAAATAAGAATATAAATGTTGGGAATTACTAATTGAAAAGAAAGAAATGAAGAAAAATACAATTGAACTTGTGATGGAGGATCCTTTTCTACCATATATCTGGTGGAATTTGATCTTGACTGTTGAGGACTAATAATACATAAGTATAGAGCGGTTATTAACGATTAAAATTAAATTATGATTGAATTGGACAACTAAAACAGCACCCTGCATAAGATTTGTATTCAATGGAAATTTTTTGTAGTTAAGAACACATTTTTTTTTCTTAAAAAAACATAAATATATTTTATTTGAGTTCTCCTTTTATGTTTATTTCCTTGAAGTTTGCATACTTAACTATCTATGATGATAAGGATTAAATTTAATGTTTCTTCTTTAAAGTTTCTTACAGGCAAATTCTGTGGAAGCAAGTATAAGTGAGAGTAAACAAAGCATTCCAATATACAATTTTCATAAATTTTACTATTTTAATTAGGCGCTTTGAAACAAATAATGTACACACAATTCAATGTTTCTATTTGGCTCATTTGATTTGCAAATAAAAAATTGATTTAAAATTTTTTTATGAATGTAAGAGGGGCCAGATGCCTCGTTTCCTTCTTAGCTCAAGACTTTCTGTCTATGCTGCCCCCCAAATTAAGAGGTTTCTATTTTATTTTATCTGTTTATTGTGCTAGTTTGTGATTCCCATTGAGTTGTTTAGATTGGAGTTGCCATTCTTTCTTGGTTTCATGATTCTGCATAGACTGAAGTATATGGTTACTGGAACCTTTGGATCGGCTAGATTAGGAGCCTGTACAATTTAAGGAAGGATTGATATTATTATTATTTTATTTTGGTAACTTTTTTTTAATTCATTGAGACAGAATAATGATTGGACATTCTACTCGAAGGAATTTTCATAACCCTTCATAGATTGCTTCAGAACAGCAGCTGTGCGTGTCTGATAAATAGCCCAAGAAGGTTTGAAATCGTTAATATCTTATGCGCTTCTTGTGCATGGAAGGTTCAGTATGTAAAGGCACCACTTTTTGTTCTCCATGGTGGAATCTAGAACACAGTTGTTTATTTGTCTGTTGGTGATTCGTGGTGGCTACAAAAAGTTGGAGACAAGGTGTAAGGAGTTGGGAGGTTAGTTTAGACTGGGGATAGTCCATGTGGAGAAAGGTTATAATTTGGTGAACTGATTCTTATGGGGAATCCTAATGTTATCTTGTGCCTACTTAGTTTTTCCTGCTAAGATTCCTTTTCCCTTTTACTCAACAAGGTGTTTGTTGTGACTTGTGACCTCAAAGATTGTTGGCTTGGGACTTGGGAGGCAGCACAGAGATTCAACAAACCAGATGCTCATTGTATACTGATTATTGATGAAGAAGGAAGGAGATTGAGGATGCCAGGCACAGCTCTGTTACTCTTGTTATTGCTGACATCATAACTGATTACCAATATGCTCTTATCAATGAAATTCAGGTGCGACATTGATCTTATTCTGACCACTTAATGGTTATCAGAATTTATTAAAAAAGATTTTTTAAATCAAAACTTGTTACGCGAGTTTACAAATAAACATGATGTCTGACACAAATCTCAAGAAAGTTACATTTACTTATTAGACAACATATGCTAGGTGCATTTGAGAATCCCTTTGCTTTTAAAAGTTACATTTACTTATTGGAGTATATGGTTTAGTCCCATGTTGGATATTAGGTCTTTAAATATTTTGTAGGCGTAACGTTATTTCCTGTTCTGATTCTTGTGAACCATAAAACTTTAAATTTGGCCCTTTTGCAATAGCCTAATCTCTAGGACTTGGTGATTGGTCTATCATATTTTTCATACGGCATCAAAGCACAAGTTATAAGTTGGTTTGCCTTCTCTTGGATCACGAGCCATCTTTATGAGTCAGTCCAGTTACCAAAAACTTTTGGGATAAATGTTTAATTAAATGCCATTTGACAGTTCTAGTGTCTCTTTTTGGACGGCTTATGCTAACATGCAACAACCTTTTTATCAATTACATGAAATATCTTTCCTGGTTTAAAAATATTATATCATCCAAGTATTTTATCCTTATTGACAACATAATTGGGCTGAGAACAAAGTCATAGACAGTCAATTTGGTTTTCTTTTAGGTCGAAGCAGCCATTAAAAGAGTTGACAGAAACAAATTCTCCAAAAGAAAAACTCCATTAAAGCTGCTTCTTTATCCTTTGGTACTGAAATGGTTTGCCAGATGCTCCTTAAAGTTGGTGCCGATACGATCACTGCTCGTCTGATCTTAAACTGGTCATGTAGTTGAATGGTCACATCCTACAGCTCTGAAATACTGCCAACTTTGGGATGCCAGTAGCCATGCTCGGTCACTATGACTTCTGGGAATCAGTCATCATGAAGTTTGTTTAGAGAGTTCATTACTTACTTAGAAATCCCTCTTATTTATCTTGTCTAAGCTTTTCACTACAATTCCAGTAGAACTGTAACTGTGTAGAATGATGGGCATGGAATATTATGACAGGCATGGGGGAGCAAAACCTTGTGGTGGACCAGAGGAGCAAGGAAAGAAAAAGGGTACGTGAGCCATGTGAATTGCACATGTGAGGTCACAAAGATCTCTGTCTCTTCTGAGGAAAAGAAAAAGGTGACTTTTTTTATTGGTTCAACCACCTACTCAATTAATGAATTCTCATCGAGCATTTATGTAAAACTGGGAGACTGCTCCCGATTCAAACATTTTCAATTTAATTTTTGTAAACTCACATCATCTCTCTTTTCACAATATGAGCATCAATCGATCAGATCAAATTTGCCACTTCGATGAAGAAAACTAAATTCTTTATATAGCGAGTCGGTCTATAATGCAATTGTCAGAGCACCCGTCTCTTGTAAACAGCTGGAAAACATGACATCCAGCAGTGCACTTGCATATGTTTCAGTGCATCTATCCTGACATCTCCAGTGTTAGCCCCGTCTGGAGTTTGGACCGTGAGTCAGTCCTTCACAAATGAGGTTGCTGCATTTAGTTGTTAATCGTTCGAATTATGGTTGGTTGATTTACTGAAATAATGTCAAGTTAGTCGATTTTATTTTGAAGTTTGTACCTGCAAATCAGTAAAAGTACGGGAAAGCGTTCGTATTCATGCAGTGCGCAGGTTATTGACGTTGCTGAAAGCTTAGTCCAGAGGGTAATGATGATGTTGTGGTGTTTCAATTTCCAGAAGCTAGTCATCTGCGTGCCAGTCACGCGTGTACGTGATTAGCCCCATCGGCTAAAGCATTTTCAAAGTCGGATTGGATTTTAATTTGTTCAATCGATTAAATTAAAAGTTAGAGCAAGGAACTCACACTTGGCCTGCTTACTGTGTAAAAATTGATTTGTTCATTCTTAACACCTCTGTTAATTGATTTTATAGTCAACACGAAAAAAGTAAATTATAATGAGTATTTTTGTACCCAACTAAAGACTAATGTAGCAGGAAAATAGATATTCTGAAAAACTTATAGACCTCGAAAATTGACTCTTATTCTATTATGCAACTCTACTACTGTGTTAG
>JBAMHZ010368788.1:0-12389 GCA_037177395.1 Alpinia galanga
TTATTTAACTAAGATGGTGATTAATCGAACCGGACCCGGACCCGAACCGGACCCGAACCGGACCCGAACCGGACCCGGACCCGGCGGTTCCACAACCCGGACCGTAACCGGCTACGAGCGGGCCGGTTAAGGGTCGGTATTTTGTCAACCCGGACCCGGCGATTCCGACCCAGACCTGGACCGGACCCGGACCGTGGCCAGGTCTAACCGTATCTTCATCTTTGTCGTGTTTATACCTAATATTTAGGCTAAATTAGCGTTTAGATTTCTTTCTTTAAAAGGAACATCGTTACTAATATTATTGCGAGTCGACCAAATATAAATAGAAATCAATTGACCAAAAAAGTCAACCCAACCAAAACAATATAACAAGAGATACCTCTACTAATTGGTCACGCAAAAAGCTTTCAAGCAATCGTCAACTCTTAATAATTCTTCTTCTTCTTGCATTTCATTAAATCTTTTATATTTCTTGGTGTTTTATTGATCCGATTTGGCCAGTGTGCCAGGATGTTTTTGTTTTTCATTGTTCAAGTAATTCTTTTAGCAATTATGGTGGTGCACAGCTCGCAGAAGCAAATTTTAATTGTATTTCTGTATATACTTGGCATTTTATTTTTATTAAATATTTTATAAATTAAATAGAAAATATTTTTATGAATTTAAACTTTATGATATAATTATTCTTTTATAAATTTAAAGTTTTATACACTAATTGAACTTTTTAAATATAAATTTAGATTTAATATTTTTTGCTTTTACATTTGTAATTATTTTTTTAGTGTGTTAAATATTTTACAAAAAAAAAATAATTTCTGCATGGATTTAAATTTGTATTTTTATTGGCATGATTGTCGACCATTTTTTGTATACCTAATTTTATTTGAAATAATACAAATATAAAGCAACAACAACAGGAATTATCTTCCAAGTTGGTAATTAAAAAGCATATGAACGGATCCGGATAGGTAAAATAAGGACTACTTTCTCATGGGAAAATTTGAATAGCTAGGGTTATGATGAATAAAAATCGAACCTTGAGCATTGTAAAATTTTTCAAAGATGTTTATTATCTCGTCGATAAAATTCTTCATAATTTATTTTTCTTATAATAACTGTGAATCATAGAGACGTTTGCCATGAATATATCACCTTGGTAGCTACGAACAATAAACAAGTAGATCCGAATCCAACGTGCGTTACACTTCCTCGTGTCGTGCTTCCAATTATTAATATAGTCAACGCCTGCATAGATCTTTAAATAGAAGTCCAACGAATCTCCGCTCCACTCCATCTAATTGGTGGATTCTTCCCTCCTCCTACAAGCACGACGCAATGCCAAGCTACCGAGAACAGTTATCCATCGGATACCTCTCCGACTACAGCGAAGAGGAAGCCGATACGCAGGAGAAGGAGAAGCAGATATCGGTGGATCCTGTGTCGCTGAGGCAAGCCAACAATTTGCAGTCTGCCGGCGGCCCAGCTCGACCGCCGCCGGTTCTTCCGCGGCCCAAGTTCGTGAGCTGTAGCCTCCCGGGCTCCGCCTTCTCCTCGCCAGTTAGGAGCCCCAATAAGCCAGAGCAGCAGCAGCGCGATTATTACCGCTTCCGGTTCGCGTGGGAAAGCAATGCGTCGCTACGCCGGAGCAAGTCCTGCGGCGAAGGAAGGATGTCGACGACATCGGCAGAGTTCATGGACATAGCCTCTAGGAGACCCAGCATCGCTTCACCAAAAGTATAATAAATGTTTGGAATCGTAGAATTATCTTCTTAATTTTTGTTTGTTTCGATATCGAAATTAAAGACGTTGCAGGTTATTGATCCGAAGAAGCAATCTTTCGGCGACGTCGCTGGCTCTCGTCACTTCGCTAGCGAAGCCAACCACGACGGCAACAGCTTCAAGCAACCCAAACCCGCCATTCCTCTCCCTCCGTCCAGCAATCAGGGCATCGGCACCGACGATAAGTTCAAGTGTGGGTGCTTGTTCCTTCCCGGCCTCACTCACAAGAAGAAACCTGTAGGGTTGAATCGCAAACCAAGCGCCTTTGGTCAGCATCTAGACGATCGATCTCAATCTCCACGACGACGACAACGTGAACAAGAAATAGTGCGAACAAAAATTGAAGAACCGATGCTGCAACTCGATAAAGCGAGATCGTTAGAAAGCTCAGTTCAGGAGCCGGCTGGTGGGGCTGCTCGGCCGTCGAGCCGGATGAGCACGGCGTCGAAGGCGGCGTCGCTGGAGAAGTTCTCGTGTGGCTCGTGGTCATCTTCAGCGCTGCTGGGGAGTGACGGAAGCGACGGACGGAACTCCTACTTCGACCTGCCTCTGGAGCTGATCCGGAGCGGCGGCGACGAGACTGAGTCGCCGGTGCGGATGGCGTTCGTGTTCGAGAAGGAGCTAGTGAAGAGGGGGTCATTGAGGAAGGCTGGGTCAGCGAGGAAGTCGTCGCTGCAGTTGAACCGGCACGTGCGGTTCTCTACGTCCTCGGGGGCGGTATCGTCGTGCCCGCCCTCACCGGCGGCGGCGTGCATCACGCCCAGGTTGAGGAAGGCCAGGGAGGAGTTCAACGCCTTCTTGGCAGCCCACGAAGCTTAATAAATATTTATGTGTTTCTTCTATTTGATGAATTTTAATTTAGCTAATTTATTTGTGATTAAATGTTTTTTCTTTCTTTCTAAAGATTGTGTAAAGGTCGTGAAACTGAAATGAATATAAGATTATTATGCTCTATAAAACCTAGAAACAATAACTACGCATAAATTATTCTCACGAAATAACTATTCAAAAAAATTAAGCCTAAGTCGAATTACTATGCAGATACACAGAGATTACAATGAGCAGAATAATTGAAGCGACTAAGGTTAATTGTTGCCGAATTAAGTATAACATTCAAACGTCAAAATTGAAAGAAAAACCTGACACGACAAATTAAAGATCACAATAATTTGAGTTAGTGATCTTACTATATATTAGACTGATCAGCAATTAGCATAATGAAAAGTATCAGTTTACCTCTTTACCTTAAGCTTATCCTTTTTCCTTCACAGCTCAGTAGCACATACAGGAACTGAATGAATACTCAAGAGAGCATGCAGCAAAGTTTTAATCTTTTTTTTTTCCAATGGTTCATTTGCAGCAGATTAAGTTCAGAAAGTTCATACGATAAATCCGTAATGAAAGATATCCACTGTAGTTTCCTTGATCTGGGAGTGCTACTCAGCAAACTGAACGATGCTCGTTCTGAATTTGCTAGAATATCGTTCATACCATATTCTTAGTGTGGGACATCTCAAGATTGTTAAAGATTGAAGCGAAGGCGGCAACTGTTCACTTGCAGAGAAATGGAGCTCTGGGCAACTGCTAAGGACCATGCTCTTCAAGGCAGAAAGAGACTGTAGACCTTCAACATAGTAAGGCTCGTATGTTGAAGTTGAGAAACACTCGATAGATACGAGCTTCGGACAATCTGAAACAACAAGTTCTTCAAGTATCCTAAAGTTGTGCAGTGGAAGGGCACTCAAATTTGCAAGGCTGGAAATCTTCAAAGTGGTGAGAGCAGTTAGCCCTGGTAGTGAATCAAGCAGCAGCCTCTCGCTCCACCCATTTATCATCAGAGCTCGCAAGGATGGAAGCTCAATGAGTCTGCAACCCGAGCAATTTTCTACAGCCAGCACTGACAGGTAAGAGAGATTGTGCAGATCGTTCATCGCTGCAACATTGGAGACATGCAAGCTAAGAAGTGAGGCCAGTGAGGATGGCAGGTCCAAGGTCAATGCATGACAATCTTCAATTTTTATTTCCTGGACAGAGGGTGAAAGACATGGCAAGCCCCTCAACCTCTTACAATCCTGTACGATAAGCTGCCTTAGGATAGGAAATCCACCATCGGATGCTCCCTTCCATTCCTCCAGACCTGCCATGCTCATCAATTGGAGCCTTCTCAGAGACTGAAAACCCTTCTGGGAACTGTTTGCATAAAATGAAAGGTCGATGGATGTTATGCCATTCAGTCTTTCTAAGTGAAGTTCCGTGAGATGTGGCAATTGACCTAGAGCAGGAAGAAATTTGCAGTTGGGGCACAAGTCTAGCTTTATGCTTATTAGATTAGAGTATAGAGGATTGCAAAGCCATTCAGCTAATTTCATGCCTCTATAACCTCTTATAACTAGCTTGATCAGGCTAGCATTAGGTTGAAGGTACTCAAGCACTTCATCGGCCTCACAATTTGTATCGTCTACAGATCTGAGAGAAGATGTTTCCCACTCCAAATGCAACATGTATATGCGTTGTTTAGTCAAGCACGCATTTCTTGCCTCTTCGACACTAAAGATATCATTGAGCTTCGCTTCTTTTGAATCAACTCCTAGAGACAAGAAACAGAGGATCAGAACATTTCAGAGACTTTTCTTGAAATGCAGATGCTATTTTTCTTGTGTGTGTGTGTGTTGTTTCCCATTGTCTTATACGTTACCATGCAAAGAACTAGTTTCTGATATCATAAACATAGAAGATATTGAAGCAGCGGCAGTTAAAGTTTAGCTTCATAAACTACACTAACTGTAGCAAAAGCCGATTGTTCATGCTACATTTGAGCCCACGCATGTGGATCAAACAAATGAGGCTGAAGAGAAAGCATGAATCAAAATAGAACCCAAGCAATTTGAAAGCCATAAAATGAGAAAGAAGTGAGAATATGGTATCTTAATATACCTCGTATATTTTGGACATGGGCCAACTTGCCAGCAATTCTGCGGTACCAGTTTATTAGTAAGGTGGACTTGGTGATGTCAAGCACTTTAAGGTTTTCTGGTACTTGGTACTCCACCAAGAATTTGAGCTTGGGACATTCGACGACCTCAAGATTCTTAAGGGAACAATGCTGTCGGATGCCCACAGGAGAGGAATTCTCGGAATACAACGTTTGGAGGTTGGAACAGTTTGAGATGTGAAGTCCTTTCAGAGAAGTAAAGTTGTCCAATGGAAGACACTTCAAAGATGGACAAGAAATAACTGTAAGCTCCTTTAGATGAGGGAAATGACCATGTTCAGCACCAGACCATTCCACCATTTGGTAAATCGAACTGAGTTCAAGCTTCTTAAGTGATGGAAATCCCCCATGAAAAAATACAGGGCCAATATATTTCAAGCCTTCAATACTTAACAAAAATAGATGCTTAAGGGATAATAATTGCCCAAATGCTGGTATAGTCGAAAGAAAACAAGCTTGAATTGTAATTGTGACTAATTTGGAGTAAGAAGGTTCACAGATCCACTTTGATAATTGACCATGCTTATAGTTGACAATCCTTAGTTCCTGGATATTAGTGTGAGGCTGGAGATACTGGAGGACCAAAGGTGAATCTTTGGGAGATCCATTGCTGTTACACCAATGCAGCATCAGAGTAGTCAGACCTGGCTTGCCTTTCAAATCGGCAGCCATTGCGTCCTTGACATCAATAACATTCTCCAAATTCCACAGCTTAAGTTCTCCTTGGAGATTCACTAGGTCCTTCAGTTCCGCAATCCGTGCACACCCACGCTCCTTGGACGTGTGAAATTCTGGCAATTCTTGTAGTTTAGTTAACCTTCCAATTCCTTCTGGGAATGGTTTGTAAGAAGGTTCACTACGAAGATGCCTTAGGTTAATCAAGTTTGATATACCCCGGGGTAGCTCAATGCTTTTTTCACCGTACCACTCTAATGTCTGGAGGTTCTTGAGAGAACAGACTGATTCGGGGAAGCCTTGAAAACTCAAACATCCAATTCTAAGGTAGTGGAGATATTTTAGGTTGCTGATAGAATCTGGAAGGCTGGGGGCACAAGTGTAATCCAACAACAAAACACGTAGATATCTCAGTTTGACAAACAAATCATTCAGGACGTTAGCATGAGGATGAGGCATTTGAGGCATGGAAGTACAGTTCACCATCAAGGACCTCAAGGATTTAGCTTCTAAAAGGGGCTGTAAATCTGTTTCAGTGGAATTAGAATCAAAAGTTAATGAAATATGACGAACCCCTTTAGGAAAATTGTATGTCCTTTCTACGTCCATCCTACTGCATTCTTCATCCTGAAGAACATCTATCTTAAAGCACTCAGCACCAGAAACATACTCTGCAAGATCATGGATAAGATCATGCATGATGAAATACCGATTGCCTGCACGCTGCTGGAAGAATGACCGCGAGAGCAGAATGTAAAAGTATTCACTGCCAACATCCTCGGCCTTCCTTTCTCCATCTGTCTCGACAAAACCTTGTGCAATCCAAAGTTGGACAATTTTGTGCCTGAAAAAGAGATGCCCTTTGCCAAACAGTGAGCAGTATGAAAAGCATTGTTTAACTGTTGCTGGTAATTGTTGGTAACTCAGCATGAGAATTGGCAAGATGGTTTGTTGAGAGCGACTGAGATGCCAGATATTACTCTCCGAGATGGCAGACCATTTTTCTTCACGTTCTTCGTTGTACAGATGCAATGCAAGGGCTTTCAATGTAAGAGGCAAACCATTGCACTTCTTGACGATCTTCTTGCCGATTTCAATTAGGCTTTCGCCTGGTGCTCGGCCATGGAATGCATTTTCAGAGAATAATAACCAAGCGTCATCATCTTTGAGAGGCTTCAAATTAAAGGAGGGCATTGTGCCAATTGACCTTGCAACGCCATGACTCCTAGTAGTGAATAGAACCTTACTGTCCAAGTTTGCAGAAAGCAAAGGCATTTGCAGGCTCGCCCAATGGCTACTACTCTCGTCCCACACATCATCCAACACCAGAAAGAAGCGTTTCCCTTCCAGTATCTTCCCCAATTCGGACTGGAGAGCATGCAACTCCGAGAGGGAACAGGGATTCCCGGTGACACTTTCCACCATTGCCTTGGTCAGCTTGATCACGTTGGAGTCTTGGGACACATGGATCCATATCCTCAGATCAAAAAAATACTTAATTTGGTCATCAGCGTATACCTGCTGGGCAAGCGTCGTCTTCCCCAAGCCCCCCATCCCAACGATGGGGAGTACCAATAGCTTGTTGGGAATGGACCCTTCATCCCCCGATGGCCGCAGGAGTTCCAAAATCTTTCCTTTGTCCTTTTCCCTGCCAAATATAGCGGATTCCCCTTCCATGAGGCTACCGCTCGGCCGCCAGCGTCGGACATCAGCAGAACCCTCCGCACCGCCTTTCTCTCCCAGTTGAGGGGTTTCACTTTTCCCATGCAGCTCCACTAATCTCTCTCCCAGTTGCTTTATCCTCCGGCCCATAGAGTCCAGGGTGGAAAAAGAATTGGGAAGGAGACCACTGTCAGAGTAGTCGAGGGCGGAGCTGGTCTGGGGGCGGAGGAACAGGTCGTCGAAGTCCAAGAGGACGTCCTCGGCGTCGTAAGCCAAGGAAGTGATCTCAGCAAGCCAGATCTTGGCCGAAGGGTCGCTCGCCTGACGCTCCTCCACACTGTGGATGGCGGCCTGGATGCGCGTCAGGTTCTGCTTCAGCGCCGCCATGTGTTTGCTCAGGTCCGAGAGGAACGCCGGCAGGGTCCTCGACGGCGGGATGGAGGCTGCCGATGAGTCCACAAGACGCAGGACTCGGGCGATCGTCGCGAGCGCCATTCTCTTTCTCTCCGTCGAATTCGGCTTTTCTGTTTGGAATGTAAATAATGAAAGGGGGAAGTGAGGGGTGGTGGGGAAGGGAAAGCTTACATAAGAAATTTTTGCTTTTTTTAAATAGCGAGGTAAAAGTTATCTTTCTTTTTCCTTTCCTCATTTCATTTCAAATGAAAACAAATACTTGGTGTCGGTGAAGAAGATACGGTGACTAGTCAATAGTTTTTTTTTTTTTAAATTCGATCGAGAAAAATCACAATAGCCAAACAGTTGTTCCCCGATCCAGTTTTCAAAGCTAAAATCTATATGCATTTTTTTTAGATATTCAAAATAATTTTAACTTTTATTTTATTTTTTCCCATTTTTTAAGGCCAAATCTGCATGCATTATTTTAGATAATTAAAGTACTATTAAATTTGATGAAAGTGACTTCATTTTTTAATTTATTATTATTTAGATTTTCTATGTGAGTACTTATCCAAACAATTTTTTTTAAAAAATAATAATAAACAAAAAAAAAAAAAACAGGTGCATATATGCGTACATGTCAACCGAGTGTAATACTAAAAGAGAAGGTTGCCTGAGTGTTACAAGTTAAAACTTTGGTAGGACTTTTCCTTTACTTTCCTTGCACTTTTTTAAGTTCTTAAAGATGAACCATATACGATGTTCAAGCTTTGTGCATGCGGAAAGCATGAAATTTAGTTCTGCATGATTGGCATTATATGCATGCACAGACAATTTCCCTGACAAACTACAACAGAAGCAAACTTTTTTCTCAAACAAATTAAAGGCATTCTTCCTACTGAAACAGCATTCTGAAAGCAAAACAGGAATAATAATTTGTAATTGAATTGCACCAAAATTTATTGCATGGAATTGGGTGTCAATGGTGTCAGGAGATAGCATTCAGGGGTGGAAGACAAGGTTACATGCACCTTCCTCATGCAGTTTAACTTGGCTGCTTTGCAGCCGAATTTAAGAAGACGGGAATTAGGAAATGAAATTAATTAAATTACACCTGATTAATTAACAGTGCCATTGCAGGTTCTCCATGGATGCAGTCTCATTACAAAACTCATCTCCAGCAGCCAAAAATGCACTCTCTATCATGTCGAAGTCAAGGGTTGTGGCATACGATATTGCCTCCATTTGATGACCTTGCACTGATTGCTCGTGGTGTTCTATCTGTCCCTGCTTTAAATTTAGCGCTTCCATCGCGCCACCATCCCAAACGTTGTGATCACCCAAGCAGCTGAAACCTGAAGCTGGTTGATGCCCAAAGGAAGAGGAGGACATGCTTGTGTAATCCAGGGAGGAAGAAGAAGAGCCACCGTTGGCGGTAAAGTCGATCGGAGCTTGTGAATTGTTGATCACCACCTGATCCTTGAACCCCATCAGGAGTTGATGATCACTGATCATGTTGATCTCTTGCTGGTACTGGAAGTTGGGCACAGGAATTGCACCAGTGGCTGCAGCAGTCTGATCGTGCAAGGGAAGAGTGCTAGAGTTAATTAATGGTGGCAAAATCACATCCACGTTAGGGAGTGATGAGTTGAAGCTGCAGTGATTCAAAGAGTTGGTGTACTGTTTCATCTTGTCAAGGCCTTTGATAGGAGGACTAATGGTGAAAGGTGCAGGCTGAGCAGATTGGGCATAGCCGAACTGAGCAAACTCATCGGAAATATTATTGACGGTGTTAATGGATCGAGAAGAAGTCAACAAATTGTGTGTCTTTGGATCCAGGCCCTGTGCTAATAGCTTCTTCTTGATGCAGGAGTTCCAAAAGTTCTTCACTTCGTTGTCTGTTCTTCCAGGGAGATGCTTTGCGATCTGAGCCCATCTGAGTCGATATTGATGATCCATAATTCCTATGCATAAAAGTTTGTTATTTCTTTGAATTAAGCATACTGACTTACCTGTTGCCTAGAATTCTATGAACATCAATTATGGTTCTCTCTTCTTCTTCTGAGAAGGAGCCTCTTTTCAGGTCAGGCCTCAAGTAGTTGATCCACCTCAGTCTGCAACTCTTTCCGCATCTCTGTAACCCTGCAAACATTAATTCCAACATATGTATACAATCACAGATCAGATCAAACAGCAGCGATTTTAAGGAGGAAGGGTGAGAGAGAGAGACCTGCTTCTTTGGGGACAGTGCTCCAGCAGCTGTGACCATGCTTGGTGATATGGTCGATGAGCTTCTCATCTTCCTCAGGAGACCAGAGGCCTCTCTTGACTTTCAGCTTCGTGCAGCAGTGATGACCCATGAACAAGCTCCTCTGGTATCCTTCTCTGGCCAGCACGCACTCACCAAACTTATATACGTAGAACATTCCAAGGGATAAATTTAACAAGGAAAAGAAAAAGAGAGAAGAAAAAAAAAGGTAACTTGGTGCGTACTCATGCATGCACAGGCCCCGACTGTGGCCATGAAATTGCTTGTGGAATTATAATAACTAGTTGGAGGCAAAAAGTGGGAAGTAAATTCTTCAAGAAACAGAAGAGATTTTAAGCCACAATAGAAAAGAAAAATAATATAATTAGATACTGTCGCCTGTGCCATCTGATACAAGAGAAGGCCTTCCGGTGAAATATCAATTCAATTTACTAATCTCTCGACTTAAGTTCCAGATCAATAATGGATAAGGTATGCATGCAGAAGACGAATTCTTAGCACTTGATGGCCAGTTAAGAGCTGATCATTTTAATTTAATGGATGTAAAAATTATGGGCATTAATTCTATGGAGGATCATGACTTTTATTAGATTGAGCATATAAGGCCTCACTCTCTACTGCATTCAATTTGTGAATATTGCCATCTTCTCGATAATGTTATGTTTACTTGGAGGGCAGGAAAAGAAGAAAGGAAGTTATAGTGTTATTTAACTTCTACTCTGCTTTTTATCTTACACGTTTACTGTAATTAATTATGAAATACTTCCAATTGATTTTACTACTCTTGGATAGCAGCATAACAAAAGCAGTGCACGAGAAGTAATTACCACTGGGACATGCCTCCACATAATAAAAGATTAATGAACCTTTAATAATTGAAAACTGAAGGCAAAAAAGAAAGACTTGGCACTTTCTTCTGGGGCAATTCACTGATTAGGTGAGGAAAAAAAATGAAATGAGAAACAAAGAGAGAAAAGACAGCACTGGTTATTAACAATCTGTTTCGTCCAAACTGAGCACCACAGAGTTGAGAATTACTCGGCAATTCTCTCCTTATTTGTTTTTTTGTTCACTCAAGTGTGGCTTGTGGGCCTTCGGTTGTTTTCTTTGGCTCAACTGTATATCAGCCTGTGTTTACTTCTGGCGTACTCCTCCATTCTTTGCCTTCTTTGATTTCTTTTTCTTTTTCTTTTCCTTTTTTTTCTTCTTTTCTTTCTTTTTTTGTTTCTGTCGCTCAGTACTCGCTGTCCATTATGCTCCTGCTATTGTTTCGGTAAAAGAACAAGAAATGAATTCACGAGGGAAAGCATCTTCAATTCATGGGCAACTTGAGGGATAATAATAGTAATAATAATAAATGTTTAAAATCTCAAAAGAAAATATTAGTGTGATAATAAAGAAGATTTTTTTTCATAAACAAACACTCTTCTAAATACCAAGGGGAGATTTAAATATTAATAGAATTGGAGTAAAGTAAATATAAGGAATTAAGCAGATTTTCGTTCATGTTTAAGTTTTTAAATCTTAATTAGTATCTTCTGACAATTAATATGACAAGTCCGAAATCATTTAGCTGGCCATATCATATTTTTTTTAATATATTAATTAGTAACTTAAAAATATAGAACTAAATCAGAAAACTAGTCCTTCACACACATGAAAACAAAGATGCCCTTGGAGCACAATGCAATCATAAAAATGGTGAGACATCTCAGAAGAGAATATAATTTGATCCTTTGTTAAAGTGCAGTTTGATAATAAATTTTTAAAAAATCTACGAAGGCAGTCATTTGTGCAGGAGTTTACCTGGCGAATAGAGTACAACTCTGACGGTGGACAACCTTTTTAGGGATGATACAACTGTGGAGTCCAGATTGACCCGTTAAAAAATCTACGAGCACTTCTTTGGCTTTGACCTCTTTCGGCTCAGTTGTTGAATGGATATCCCCAAAGAACTATGGGGTAAGGCTGATCATCCTAAAAAATTAGTCGAGTCAAAGGTTTAAATACCCTGATGAAAAACAATATATATAGAACTAAATAAGAAAACTAGTCCTTCACACACACAAACAAAGAAAGACGGAGGCTTCTATCTCCTAGTGAACAACAACTAATGTCTTACACATCACCTAAAAAATTAAAGGGAAAAAATGTCTTCGATTTTTAAATTAAGAATGATTTAGATTAAGTGATTTTAAATAAATCACATCCAAGAAAATTGTTTTTTATTAAATTTTTAAAAAATAATTATACAAAAAATGTTGGGGATCGATGAGCCAGCTAGAAGGGCGTTGAATAGACGTTGGTTCCAAATCGTCGTTTGCTTCGTGTTTGTCTTTCTACAAAGAATTAGCACAACGGAAAACAAAGAAAAATACAAGACAAACCAATTTACGTGGTTCGAAGATGAAGACTCCTACTCCACGGCTGTTCGTAAGGTGGACGACGCTTGCGATCCTTTAGCGGATCAAGCCTCGGTAACTCCAACTAAGTCGATGCTCTTTATCGGTGGAGAAACCTCGCATAAATCTTACGATCACCATAAACACACAACGACTCACTTAAACTACTAATAGGAGTTAGCCACCTCTATTTCGTCAGCCATAACCGAACTTC
>JBAMHZ010368896.1:0-12385 GCA_037177395.1 Alpinia galanga
TAATTATAATAGTAAAATTAATTTAAATAGGATTAAAAAATAAAATAAAATTTAAAATAATTTACAAAATATTTTTAAATTAATAAGATAATTTTATTAAATTTTAATTGATATAACTATAGTTTAAATTATAGTTTGAGGAGTTGATTATTGAGTTATATAGTTTGAATTATATTTTGAGTAGTTGATTATTAAATCCAGCTTAAAATTACAGTGGACTGTAGTCCACTACCCCCGCCCGCGGAGGCTTCCCAACGCAGCACAGTCCGCTGTGCCCGAAGGCTACCGATGCCGTCGGGTGCCCCGCGGAGGCTGCTGACATCGTCGGGCACCCCACGGAGGCCGTGGGACACCGCCATAGACCTTGCGGAGGTCATGGGACGCCGCTGATGACGTCGTAATGGCTCTAGTGGAGGCCGCGACGCCGCCGTGGTCCCCGGAGGCCATGCGACGCTGTCGTGGCCAACGCGGAGGCCGCACGATACTGCTACGACCCTTGCGACCACCGGTACCATTTGTACTGGTGTCGGACAGAACAATAAATTTTGCTCGTATCGCTCGGCACGAGTCGAGATTTTAAATACTGGTATGAACAATCAATAGTAAAGAAGGTCAAGCAAGAATAAGTGTCAACGGAAAAATAATTTTAGAGTATCCATTTTAATTTTTAAAACAATCTTTCCCATCTTAATTTTCATATATAACCCACATGTGAACATGAGGTAATATCTATTATTTATCTTTCAGTGGTTTAATTACTTATTAATCCATTTCACTATTTTTAAATATTATTTTAGTTTCTAATTTCAAAAACAGCTATACAAATATAAATAAATTATTTAACTATTTATTCATGCATAGGGAAATGTAACATGAGCCAAAGGATAGAATTTATCCATCGTTATTTACAATAAAAGCTTTGAATCTCGGTCGATCAAGTTCCGCTCAAACTCGTATTTACAAATAAAAATATGAACAAAAACTCAATACCCAAAATGATATCCAATAATATAAAATCTGAGCATTATGTAAGACTTGACGTAGATGGATCAATTTTGATCTCGCTATCTTATAATATTCCCTATTCTTAAATGAGACTTCTACTAATATCTAATAACAACTTTATTTAACTCACCTAAATGGAACTCAATTAGAATATCACATATCTTGCAACTTTTCTTTAAGAGATGAAACAACAAAGGTATTTCATTGATACGAAACCTTGGCCTTACTTGAAAATAAAATAATAAACACCTGTTGAAACAATAAAAACAAAAGGGAGGAGAACCTTTCTCCTCCTTTTCAATACCCTCGGCTAGGTTCGGCGAAGGCTTTGGTTGGGTTATGGTGACCTTTAATAACTGCTGTTGTGATGCGAGGAGAGCAAAGGAAAGGGTAAATAAATATGTTCTTGTTGTGCAACCAAGAACCCAAAAAAGCAAGGAAGAAGAGGAAGAAGAGGAAGGGTTGTTCTTGTTGTGGGAGCTGTGGCTGCCATTGGCCGTCCAAAGGAGGAGGAGAAGAAGAATTAGGGCAACTGCTGGGAAAAACAGAGAAAGGAGAAGGAAGGGGAAGAAGAAAAGGGGAGGGATTGGTGGTATCACTTGCATGCGTGGTGTGAGGAGGGGGTGCTGCGTACGTGGGAGAGAAAAGGGGTTTTATTTTCTATTTTTTTTTTCTATCAGATTTTGATCTAACAAAATAAGCTCATTTGATTTAATATTGGTGGAGGTACTCGAAGGTAGGTTGAGCTTCCAAGATGTCTTTCTCAATTGTCTTGGACTTAGATTCATCCCTTGAAGAGGTGGATAGTTCCCAGTTGATCCATCCAATATGGTTGGCCTCAAGCCCTAGTTGACCTCCTCAATTTTTGGACTTCTAGTCTCATCCTCTTCTTCTTCTTGTGGAGATTTAGACTTTTTTTTTTCACTTTTCCTACATTATCTTCACTTTCCCTACATTATCTTCATTTTCCTCCTTGTCTTGGACTCCTCCTTTCTTGGAATTTTCATGAATGCACACAATTTACTCCCATAAATCCCTTGCATATTTACACACCTCATCTATCTCGTTAAGATCCTCTTAGAGACCACCTATAATAGGGAATCCCAAACCTTTTTGTTCCCTTGTAAAGCTCAATTTTGTGTTCCATCCAATCCCTTCTTGATATTTTCTTGCCCTTTCAATCTCTAAGTTGTTTGTATCCCCAAAGCATGACAAAACTCCTTGGTTGATTGAGAACCAACACTCCACTAAATCTTTCAAAACTCAAAATCTCCATGGTATGTTGGGATCTTATAGTCCATGGCCCATAGTGGAAGTCTTGTTACCTCTATAGTCATCCTTTGCCCTTTTAGCGGTTAGTCTAAAGAAGAGTGCATTTGCTCTGATATCACTTATTGGAATGCTGAGCTATAGGGGATGAATAGTGATTAAACACTAACAAATGTGATTTTAAAAGACTTGCTCACGATAGCAAGGTCACTAGCAAAACTAAGTAGCAGAAAACACAACATAAATAATCACACTTACAACAATCACAAATACATTTATTTAACGTGGTTTAATAACCTTGAGGTTTTTATTTCGTGATATATGATCTATTGATGAATCACTTTTGGAAATCTACTACACTTTTCCCCTTTTAGTCAACTACTAGAGGTGGAAAAGCCTCGTACAAACTCAAGATTACAAAGCTTCTAATAGGTTTAATCAACACTATTTTGTTAGCTTTTAACACCTCCATTGAGCCTCTCTTTATAGTCCTCAAATCCTTTGCTGAAAGTTTATTTACTAACAGTCTACTGCTCTTTCATTAGATGATTGGTCCTTATGATTCAATCATTATTTCACAACAATTGACTCTTTTTTTCTTTTCATATGGATCATCAATCGACTAGAATTTTACCAGCAGTCAATTGATGCCCAATCAATTCAACCACAAATAAAATCATTTTGTTTGTCTAGTCAATTGCCTAGTCTAATAGTCCATTGATTCATCAATTGATTGGAATGCAATATTAATTGATCGCACCAAACCATAAACTCCAATTTTTCTCAACTTAGGGATTTTGGTTAGTAGTCAACTATTTGTTTTATCAGCTGACTCAGCTACCAATCATTCCACATACTCCGAATCCATCTGGGGCATTGTCCCCATCCCCAGTCGAGTGCTATCCTTCACCAGTCGATTGCATACCTTTACTATGTTCAATTCTAAGGTTGAGTTTGCCTATGTTGAGATATACTTTCATCCTATATGGGTACAAGTTACTTAACACTCAGCCCACATGAGGTTTACCATTATAGTTTGACTTCACTCCTCGGCCATCTCTCATGAAGTTGCTCAGTCCGTGCACTAGCCCATGACTCCTTCCCATGCCATCCTTCACCCCTTTACTTATGAAGGTCTCCTCCATTGGTTGTCGTCTTTGCTTCCTCAATGCTCCTCGTCCTATGGTCCACCAAGACCTTTTGGAGCTTTAGTCTGTCTCATTCAATCTTCTCTCATCTCTACGAACCTCAAGCCATTGACTTGCCAATATGGTCGTGCTAGGTTAACGCTTAGAGCTACATCAGCACCACCTCAAAGCTCCTTGTTCTGCAGTCCCTAAGATGCTCTATACCATCCTTCCTCGATCTCTTTGGACCTTTAAGCTATTGAGTGTGCTACTTTCGCCACGCTAAACCAACGAGCTTTCCAAGGTACATGTATGTTTCTACAGTCCCTACACATTCAAGAACATGCATTAAATCACAGGGCAATATCTAAGTTAAGTTCTTTGTCCAAGCATCGAAACCCAGGTCACACGGGATCACTTGGGGCACTATTTTACCAATACCTTGCACGCTTGATGCATTTATCAAAACCACAAAATAAAGTCTTAAACCCTTTTTAGCCTCATTAGTTCAACTCAATCACTTGTGGCATAATTGCACAACAAGAAGATGAGGATAAATTTGCCTTTTTTACTTCATCTCTCCTCTCATGAAGATGAGTAAACATTATCCCTTCTCCTACACTTCTCGCCTCTCCCTTCCTCTCTCTCCACTCCTCTGCTCTCTTAATGGGGGTAAACAATGGCTTAGTTCAAAAAGTTAACTTCAGTGGTGACTGCATTTTTACCTCGTCATTTTAGGGTTCCAACCACTAGGGGAACTATGTAGTTAATAGTGGCAGACTCAAACTATTTCATGAATTATTCACATAATATTGAGTTTCATTTAGTAAAAGGCATTGAAGGAAACATGCATTTTTAATTAAGTGTTCATGCAAATTGAATTAATTTGGATTACAAAGGTTTAAATACGACATGTGTCAATGTAGAAACATGTATTGACTTAAGTTGAATGCAATATTAACAACTGCATAGATTTTTATGGGCCTCCATTCTTCTGTTCAGTTGGAACTATTCATGAATCCCAAATATTTTATACAATGGAGAAAAGCGATGATGAATCCAAAATTTTTTGGATTTCCATCTGAAATCATAAAGCTGGCAGATTTTTAATTATCCACCACGTATCTTGATCCATATATGTCAAAAAGCATTCTGGAATAAACATTAAAAATATTTTTTTATTGTTTAGCATCTGTTAAAAGTGTCACTCTGCATGGTTTTATCCTAATGTTCAAGTATATTAAGCATCTTTATCCATAATACAAATCTGGATCAGCTTAGATAGTTGAACATCTATGAAACAATGTTAGGCAACCTTTCTTTCTGTGGGATCTTTCCTTTGCTAGTATATGGTTTAACAACCCTGTTGGTAGCAATTATTCTACATAATTATAGTCAGTGCATAATGTCTCAAACTTACAGTGCTCCCTCAGACCAGTAAATCAACCCAAAACTATGCATTTACATACTAAGTGTCACTATGATACTGTAGCATATCTGCACTTTAATTAAATCATGTTCTCTCCAAAATTAGGCTGTTTATGCACTGATGGGCACTGTTTATAAAATCCATGCTGTGTGATACTGAGCAGTTCTTTAAATCTCTAGTTTACACCAATATAAGCAAGTACATGTAAGCATTTGTATTACTTTTATTTTCTCTTTATAAAGATATTAGATAATCTTTTTTGTAAATTTTCTGATAGACATTGGGAAGGTATGAAGAAGACCTGTCTACCTTCAAAGCCATGAGGGAACAAGGAGCTTCTCCACAACTGGAGGCTGACATAAAGCGTCTGGAGAAAGCAATTGAGATAGTGTCACAAGACAAGCTATGTTATGAAGCTCAACTATTACGAGTATGTTTGACCCATCAATTCCTTAGGTTGGACCATGGTGTTTTCATCTTACAAGATAGCTGCTAGTTTCTTTAAAATTCCTTATGTTTGTAGACAAACATTTACCTTGTTTTCTTCATGCTTTTTTTTTGTTTGTTTGTCCTTTTATCCATCTGCTTTTCATTAATAGGTTCAGTTGTTTGGCTGGAAGAATGGAAACATTCATCTAATGTTATTTTAGTCAAATTTCTAAAATAACAAAGAGAATCTAAAGGAAAGAATTGGGAATGGCACTGAGAAACTTAGACTTGTACATATAATGTACCCTTTGATAGTTGACAATTCTAACAAAAAATTAATTCAGACCTTATAGTTTGTTTTTGGTGTTCATTCTTTTGATTCAACAGTACCATAGTAATAGCTCACGGCAATTGCTGTTATCATCCAAAGAAGATAATTTATCAAAATTAACATTACTGTCATATAACCTTTAAGTAAAAAACAAAGAGGAAGAGGAAGAAAAAAGGAAGAAAGAGAATGTGCTGTCATCGCTGCTGTGGCAAGTTTGACATGTATAATTGTTATATATTATAACAGGCATGCTTTTAACTTGGTGACTAGAAACTGTTCTTGAAGTTATTTAATCAAAGATAAGTAACAAGGGAGTTCAAGAATTTCCCAAATAATATTCCATATTAATGCACTTTTGTGGAACCAGGACATTACATTTTCTAGACTTGCAACTAAATCACATTCTAATGAAAACTAAATATTTCTATAAGGCATACTAACGTAGTTGGAGTCACATGCATAGTAATATTGTTCTGATAGGAGATCTTAAATAAATCTCATAGTTGAGTTTTTGATGGACTAGAGTAAGGATGAAGAACCTGGTCCTTGCCAAAGTACTTTGGAAATAACTGTATTATAACTGATTTCCATCTTCAGATGCCTGTGTAGTTTACATGTTTTAGGCCTTGTTTACTCTAGACAGAAATCGGAGAGAAAAGAGACAAGGAAGGAAAAGAAAAGAGAAGGGAGAGTGGTAATAAAACTTGTTTACTTGGGTAGTGGAAGAGGAAAGAACAGTGGGAAGAATAGAAATGACAAGATTACCTTTGTCTTCCTCGTCAACTACCACATGGCTACTCAACAAGAACACTTGCTCTTAGCAACCTGTGTTTGAGTTGGATGCTAGATGTAGGATACTGGATGTGGGACATGGGATTCAATGTCACAAACAAAGTGGAGGGAGGGGTTAATAAATATTTTCATAGCTTTTCCATTGTGATCCCTTGCTCCTGCCTTATCTTGGGTAGAACTACAAAGATCCTAAAATAAAATCGTAGAAAGACTTTGATCAGCCTCTCTGTATACCTTATTTGAAATAAACAACAGAAGAAGGAACGGACTATGGTGCCTCTTTGTGGATTCCGTTAGTGGGTGTAAACACCTTTAAGCTCTGTTAAACATCAGTGGAGAAGAGAGGATTATAAAGGAGAGCATTGAAATTAAAAAGCTGTCTCTTGTTTGCTTGAATAATTTTTCAATGGGGAGGATAAGAAAACTCTTTGTGAATCAATTTTAGCTTAGAGCTGCATCAGCCCAAAACTAGGCCAGTGTTTCTGTGGAAGAGAGGGAAAAGTTGATTTGTGTTTTCCTTTAGTGTTCAGATGAGGCAAGGTTGAAGAAGCATTAGGTAGGTGTGAACTTTGACAATGACCAGCGTGCACAAGCATTGACAGGCATGAGTGTCAGGTGGGCAGGGCACAGGTGAGGGCATTGAGCTGCTGCCATCAAGAGCAGCCATTGTTTGTGTGCAGTTGCATGCTATGCTGTCTAAGTGGTATGTGCAGACTCCAGTGTTGGACAATGGCTGTGGAAAAGTTGGATCTGCAGGGTCAGTATCTTGCGAGGGAAAATTTTCATTGCCTTCTGCATCAATAAACAAGATTTAGCGGGGTCAGATTTTTTTCTCTCTCATCTCCTCTCCCTATTGTGCAGGTAAACATAGCCTTAAGTTTAACATTATTCTTTTATCTGATAATCCATTGGTAAGTTTACAAACTTGAAGAAGAAGCTATAATATTTTTCATCCTTCACATGGGTCTTTGCAAACAGACCAATTTTTATTAAAAATATTAGATATTCATTTTCATTATTGAATCTTGATTTAACTAAATGTGGTTCTCTTTATTGATGTTTTTAATTTGAGATTGGTCTTATTTCTTCATATTTGATTGGGGTACTTCCCAAACTTATTAAGATCGCTCAAAATTAGCAATGGTTGATGCTGATTACACTGTAATTCTAAGTTTTTGGTTTACATGGTTCCTTTATTTTTCTTGACAATGTATTAAATATAGCAAGTTGCATCTTTTTCTTGTTCCACGGTAATCACTTTACTGGCCCAAGGTGAGGCAATCTTAATGGAAATTTCTTATCTTTGTGCTCAAGGATGGTGCGCTGCTACAACGGGCATTGACATTCTGCAGATTGGTTATTATTTGGCTGGTTGATCTTGTTGGTGGGTTTAAGATGCCTCTGCCATCATCCTGTCCTATGGAATTTGCATGCATTCCAGAGCATTTTGTTGATGATGCCATGGACTTACTTATTTTGACTTCTAGAATCCCGAAGGCTTTGGAAGGGTTTGTCTTGGTGAGTCTCTTCAATAGTTTTCAATTTTCAGTAGCTGACATGTTCTTCTAACTTGCATCTTAAGTACCTAAAACCATTGATGCTCATATCATTGCCAGGACGATTTCTTGAATTTCATAATTATGTTCATGGCAAGTCCTTATGTTAAGAACCCTTATTTGAGAGCTAAAATGGTTGAAGTACTGAATTGTTGGATGCCACAAAGAAGGTTGGAAATTTATTACTGTCAATTTAACTTCTTTATAGAGTTTTACTCAATACATTTACATTTTTCAATTCTTACAGTGGGTTTTCTGCTACTGCTGCTCTATTTGAAGGACACCAGTTGTCTCTTGATTATCTAGTTAGAAATCTTCTTAAACTTTATGTGGATATTGAATTCACTGGTTCACATACACAGGTATCATTTTGTTTTCTTTATTTATATTCATATTCCAGTAGTTGTTTCATGGCTTTATTATTTTGAATGATGCTCTAAATAAATCGCCTTTCCTTTTATTCATTTTGCACTTATCTTTGTTGTGCAGTTTTTTGATAAATTCAATATTCGTCACAATATTGCTGAACTTTTAGAGTATTTGTGGAATGTTCCTAGCCATCGCAATGCATGGAGACAGGTAAAGATGCCTTTGTAACTAAAACTATTTTTTTCCTTGTACTTTAATTTGTGACCTTTATCACTAGCAGAACTTTTTATCAGCTGCCTTATGGAAAAATAACATGCCATATAATTATGGTGCAGATTGCAAGGGAAGAGGAGAAGGGAGTCTATTTGAACTTTTTGAATTTCCTTATCAATGATAGCATTTATCTTCTTGATGAGAGTTTAAACAAAATCCTTGAACTTAAAGAAATAGAAGCTGAAATGGCAAATTCTGCTGAATGGGAACGGAGACCAGCACAGGAGAGGGAAGAGAGAATGAGGCTTTTTAATTCACGAGAAAATGTGAGATCTCTTCATTATTGCATTGTCTGCATCATTACCATCATCCACAGACCTGCACTCAATTTAATTTCATATTCTTGAGGTGAGCTTTAGTATATGTTGCTTTTCACTCGTGAAACTTGATATTTCAGATTGTCCGATTCGATATGAAGTTGGCAAATGAAGATGTTGGGATGCTTGCATTCACATCCGAACAAATACCTGCACCCTTCCTGCTTCCTGAAATGGTGATATATCTATTCTAGACATTTCAATATTCAATCAAATGACTACATACGATGCATTCAGTATCTGCACAAAATTATTTCTGTCCTTACATTTACATATCTTCTTCATTATTAACTTTAAATCCTATAGAGAAACCAATATAATTTATTACTGGCATGTTTGATTCCATCGCATCCTCAAAGAGCTTACTGTAGTTTGAGTTGGAACTTTACGTTTTTCAAGGTTGACTACAATTTATGTCACGCAACTTGGAAAGTTGAAAGTTGTTAAATCTGTTTCAGTCTTCACAAGTGATCATTATTTTTTGTGACTTCACTGTCATAAAAAAAATTTACTTGAGTTTTCTGTTTGATTAATGTGAATTCAATTCTTTCCTTAATCTTTTCAGGTCGAAAGGGTGGCTAGCATGCTAAATTACTTTCTCTTGCAACTTGCTGGTCCTCAACGGAGGTCTCTTAATGTAAAAGATCCTGAAAAATATGAATTTAGGCCAAGACAATTGCTAAAACAAGTTAGTTCTTTGCCCACTTGACTTTTGATATGCTCTTAAATTTCCTTGGTATTTATGTCTGTGTATTTGTTGTGAAAGATTGCCGAGATTTATGTTCATATTGCAAGAGGTGACAAAGAGAATGTGTTCCCTGCTGCAATCTCAAAGGATGGACGGTCATATAATGAGAAGGTATTTCCTATGCGCAGCTGCCTTGGATGGGCAAGGATGCCTTGTGAATCAACCTTTCCCATTCATTTTCCATACAGTTCCAGTTTGCTGAAGTTTTGTAAATGGAACAGCTGTTTACTTCGACAGCCGATATTCTGTGGAAGATCGGTGAAGATGGTAAGGTAATTGAGGAGTTTGTTCAGCTTGGTCTCAAGGCCAAAGCAGCTGCTGCTGAAGCATTGGATGCTGAGGCTGTTCTTGGAGAGATACCTGATGAATTTCTCGACCCAATTCAGGTACAATTTCCTCTCTTTCCATGAAACAGATCTTCAGTCTAATAAAGTAACTCAAGAGAGAAATGTTTACGGGTCCACCTAACTAGCATGATATGGCGAAGAGTTTTCATTTGTTTCTTCTTGAGATGCTGACCAACATTATCACTTTTGTTTAGTATACACTGATGAGAGATCCTGTCATTCTACCTTCATCAAAAATCTCGGTAGATCGGCCTGTTATCCAAAGGCACTTGCTTAGTGACAGTGTAAGGTTTTCCTACTGCAGCACTTGTGCTAATTCATTAATAATTTTCTTTCTCTTGTCTAATGACGTAAAAACTAAATATTGCCTTGTAAACCCAGACTGATCCTTTCAACCGTTCTCATCTCACACAAGACTTGCTAATACCCAACACCGAGCTGAAACAAAGAATTGAAGAGTTTATCAGATCCCAGAGGAGACGAAGCCAAGAGAATGAGTAAACTTGGTTGAGCAAACATAGATCATATCCATGGAGACTGGTGAAGCAAAAGAGTTTCTGCGAATACGACACCTCAAGCCTGTTTTGCTCGACACTTTGCACTCTCTTGGAGAAAGGAGAAATATAAATAATCCCCCTGTAGGAATTATTATGTAACTATAATTTTATTCAACCATTTTTGTTACAATTATTAATGTAAATATAATTGATGGATCTTAGTGTGTAATTCCACTCAACTCTAATTTTGCGGACTTTTTGTCTTTGAAATTCTCATCCGAATCCCAAGACCAACAATCCGTAATGGACAGGGAAAATTCACAGGGATCTTCGGATTTTGGCCCCACGCTTTGGTCTCTTCCAAGCCGGTGTGTATTGGTGTACTTTTTCTTCTGAATGTTTGTTTTATTATAATTGTTTCAAAGGAATTTAGTCCCATAACGACGGAGGGACTATAAAAGAAATTCCTAATAATAATCATTTATAAAGGTTTGTTTCTAAATTTTTAATGAATACTAATGGAGGCATGTAACTCTGTGAGAGTACATGACTTTATCATCATCCCACTGAACGGTATCAAAATGGAACTTTAGTTTAAAATGTTTACTGGCAATTCCAGCGCCTCTTCTTACAGTCATGCTCATGCCGTTCATATTTGCCGTTTCAGTAACTTCCAACAGGTCCCTTACCAAAGGACATGAATATGTAGTCCCTATCGGTTGATACCACTAAAGCCTATTGAGTTCTTGTGCCAAAAAAAAAAGGCACAAGATTGAGTTTGTCTTCCGGCATCGTGACCTTTACCCACTTTGAAACCTAATTAACTGCAAAGAAACAAGTGCACTTGTGGATTGTTTTTTTTTTTTTTTTTCGTTTGTGATAAATTATTAAAGGGTGCATGTTCTGGGCCGAGACAAGGAAATGAGAGGTGGTATGGTTCAGTTGGAAAGAGCTAGTTGAACGCAAACAGATGGGTCTTCATCAAAAATGGTTCGGTCGTCAATCCCGCAAGCCAGAGCTCTTGTGATAACTCAAGAAAAAGGTTAGGAAGGGCCGACGCTCAAGTTAGGTGAAATTACCGATAGAGGAAAAAAGAAGGACTAAGTTAAGGAGAGAGCAGAACCTCCTCCGTTAATGTGCTCTTACCCACATATATATAGGAAAGTTTACCGGTGTGCAGATCCCAGGAGAGATACGGAGGGGATGGAAGGCCTTAAGAGGGAGGAGTCCCTTAACGAGAAGGCATGACGCCATTAATAAAGCAAGATACTGTGCAGGTCTGGAGGGTACGGAGATATCACCTCATTCATGCAGAAGGGCATTATACAGACTCAAAGGTATGAGGAGGGCATAGCATGGAAATTGCAGTGAATGCCCATACCAGTGGGGCAACATCATCCTCTCCCTTTTCCTATCTTAGGCTTTCGAGGAGTGCGATCTGATGAATCCTTCTACCGGATGCCAGGATGAAATGCTAAATAGGTAACTTCGGCTGAGCCGAGATATTAGAAATGTATCTTTGGTCGAGCTGATATATATTATGAGTAATATGGCCGAGCTGAGATATCTTATCCAAGGAATATCTTATGGGTAACATGGCTAAATCGAGACGAACCTCGAGCGAAGAGAGCTATTGCCCGGGCATGCTGGACCTCGGATAGGGCTGAGCCCATTTGTGCTCCCCTAAACCAAGCTCAGTCTTGGCTTCCACCTCAGCTTGACCGTTGACTTGACCCTATCACCTGACGAGAGATATCTCCCTATATCAGGGGTATCTCCCCTTGGTCTAGTCGAAGGACATGTCTGACATGACTGACTAAACTTGATTCCGAGCTTGTCCTCCAATGATGGCTCCAGTTGCTTTCCAAGATTAAGATGAGCACACTATCTGTTGCG
>JBAMHZ010369007.1:0-12385 GCA_037177395.1 Alpinia galanga
ATGCTTTGAAATCTTGTACTATGTCAGGTGATACGACCGAAACACATCGTTTTAATAAATTACCGAAACTTGATACTACTCTGCATAAGTAATGTCTCCTCCTATTTCATCTTCTTCCTCCTTCAACATCTAATTCGCTAATGACACTATGCATTGGAACGTTACCACAATAAGAGCACAACAAGAACACATTATTGTTCCAGTCAAAGGTTGGACCAACACAGTTAGACATTTTGAACCTTGGCATGGGCAAGTCACAAGAATCATAGAGAGGGAATGGCAGCAACAAAGAGAGATGAGAAACTAGAATGAGGAGACTAGGAGTTTCTTTAATAATAAATAAAAAGTGAAAGGGCAATATTAACAAGAAGCTCTGGTTGTCTTGGTAATAATCTAAGAGGTAGCTGCTAGGTAAGGCAATGGCATAAAATGGAATGGATGGGATAAGCTTACATACAAAGACATTGGTTTCTTATTTTATAAACTTTGGAATATAAATTTACAAGCTCCACCATATCTAAGTAAATTTAGAACTAAGTGATTTATGCCTATTCCTATTTTTTGGTTAGACTTTTGCCAATTCTTTGCAGGCTTGCAGCACAAGTGTAATTCCATTTTAGAGCATTCAACTTGTAATATCTTTTTCATCAAAACTTTAGTTACGGTTTAAAATTCATATGAATGTTTCCTTCAAAAATGAATTTGGAGAAGGTTTAAACAAGCAAATTTAACTAAAAATTTAGTTAAATAAATACCCAACAGTAAAGTGGACAAACAAGGACAAAGAGCATATGCAACTAAATTTTAAAAATGGAATTTCTGTCTTATTCTATATTCATAATTTACTTCTGATAGCTAAAATGCAGTTTTAAAGGGTAGCAATATTTGACTTAAATCATTCATCATAAGACAAAGAATAAATTATATTAAGAAAAAATGAGAAACTAACTCATAAAAAAACAAGAGTATTTTTAGCAACAAGAAGCAGACGAGCACAACAATTAGCTGGAAGTTAAAATCCAATGCTAAAGCTTACATGTTACCGGTTTGACAGTCTTCATCAGACTGAAAACTAGAAGCCCTTGTTGCCATAGAAGCACTGCTTGCCATTGAGACCACGTCTGTAGTCGATACAATTGAAACAACTTCATCATGATCTTGAGCGGTCAAAAGAGAACCATCCTTGTGCACATTGGAATCAGAAGTGCCATCCCTGTTAACCTCATTCATCTGTGCAATGCCTCTTCCTTCCTTGTTTCCCATTATGTCTTTGTTTGAATAGTCTACGGGCAAGCATACCTTATCAGACATATCTTTAGGGGAAACAACTCTAACTTCATCTTCTATAAATTTCAAAGAATAAGCCTGTGGACTTTTCTTTTCGGAAGTAACAACTGTGGATTTGAACATAGTACCATTGCATTTATCAAGGTCCTCCACAATTTCATTGCAGTCAGTGTGTGGGTCGCTGGCAATTTCAGGGCAAATCCCACAAGGCTTTACTTTAGAAGCTAATGGAGATTTGATTATATTCTGCAGTGGCAAGGTTGAGTGATTAGTTGCATGTGCACAACAATCAGAAGCATGGGTACTCTGCAATCTCTCAGGGATTGCAATCTTTGCATCAGAAGAAAAATTAAAGGCCGTTGTCTCACAAACATCTAGAGATGCAGTAGATTTCGTGACCTTTGAAGATTCAGGAAAATCATTCATAGATTGAGCAGCATTAGCAGACATAGCTTCTAGGGCACGATGTAGGCGTTTTGATGGAGGCAAAGCTGCTTCAACATCCAGAGCAGAAACATTCAAATGATACTTGGCCTTCCAAAAAATAAGGTTTGTTCTTGTAGGAGAGTCATTATTTATTGATGAGGTATTTAACTCTTCCTTGACAAACGTCCCATTAAGATCACCATCATTTCCAGAACTAGAGGGCATATCATGTCCATCAAATTTATTCACCTTTGACGTGTACAAATTCTCATCATTACCAACAAGCTCATCATGTTGTCTCCCAACCTCTAGTGGCTTGCCCATTCTAACCCTTGCTCTTTTCACCAAAGGAAGGTACTCATCTCCATCTCCAGTGCCAATTATTTCTTTCATTTCAGCACACAAATTTGGTGGACTACTACTAAGGACAACTGGAAAATCCTGTGTTTTAGTTTCTGAATTTTCTGTAGCCTTTTCTCGATCAGTTTTCCTTTTCTTATTGACCGGAGATTTCAAGCAAAATTTGTCATTTTTATTTGACCTTTCTTTATTATCCAAGTATTGGCCTGTAGAGACATCAAGATGACAACTAGAGTCTACAATGCCTCGAGTGAACTTGTTGGACTCATGTTTTAATGCCACATCAGCACCAACTTCCTCGCACCAACCATTTGAACTAGCAGAGTGTGACAGGCCATGTTTGCTATTGTTTTCTGGATTATCATTTTGGCTAGTATCAGCAACAAAAGTATCAGACAGATCAGAATCAGACACTGAAGAGGATTCAAGACCTTTTGAAGAATCAGCAAGTAAAGAACTCCTTGACCTCTTAAGCGTGGGCACAGTTTTTGGCAAGAGAGAACTTTTATGAGAAGAATCCTTCAATCTTTTCTTCCTCGAAGAAGCAGTGACTAATGGCTCTTGTCTAATTTGATCGAGGATGGACAACTTTTGAATTTGCAGATTCTTCTGTGAATCATCAGCAGTTGAGTTTGCAGAAATTTCTTCAAAGCTGATCCTATTAGTGTTTTCTATAAAGTTACATGCAGCTTCTAGCTCACAGTTGGAAGCTATATGTGAGTGAAACTCCAAACTGTCATTAAAATTAGAAGAATTGCTTGTAGTTCTTACACAGTTTATATCCTCAGGACATGGCTCATCTTCATCATCTCCTGAAATAGATTGATCTGCATTCTGCTTCTTCAAAGTTTCATAAACATCAATTATCTCATCAAGTGCTCGCACAAAATCAGCCCCTTTACCTTGACGCTTAAGCAAAAGAGTTTTTTTTTTCTCTTCAGTGAAAGCTTCAACGTCGGTGCAATTGCAGAAGGCACTAGACAATCAATTTTCACATCAGAAAGACCACAAAAAGTCAAAATAAGAACATATGGGAAATTAAATCTATTAATAGCATGTAACAGACTACTGTCACACAGCTAAAAGTAACTGCGTTCTTAAAGCATCATAAATATTTAATCAAAAACATCATAAATATTTAATCATAAATAAACCACGGATAACAAGGCAAGAAAACTTCAAGTCTATTTACAGAAAACAAAACACATGAAACAAGTTATACAAGTTATGTTAAAATCAAGATAGAAATATCCTGTAATAGGTAACAAAAATCAGAATATGTGTTATACAAGCCATTAAAAGTACAAACTTGGCCATTCGAGATAGTAGATTAGATGTGTGATAACAATCAGCCAAAAAATTTGAAGAGGCAACTTATAAATACCTATCAGTGAAATTAATGTATCGTTCCAAATCAATAATTTTTAAATATGCACTTGTATTTTACAAGCAAGTCGTTGTATAAAGCAAACCCTAATCTCACAGATGATAATATCCTGTACTACAAATAAGTCAACAAGATCATAGTATCCAATATAATTCATTAGAAGATAATATCTTATGCAATTATTTATCAGCAACATGTTGCCAATACTAATGCCCTATACAATATTAGTTTTAATATATAATCAACGTTATGCAATCAAGTAATACAGACAAGTCACTAATTTTTCCAGTATCATATCATGCAAAAAATATGATTAATAATTCAACAGAATTTACCATATAAACCTGATATAGTGATACTAAACCTCATCAGACAATGCACGCGAGCAATACGATAGTTGATGATATTCTATATTACTATAAAGTCAAGAAGATCACAACATCCTATTTAATTCATTGGGAGATTACATCTCATATAGTTATATAAATGTCAATCATGTCTACTTTTATAACATAAATCGGAATCATCAATAGTTTCATAGGGATGCATAATTTGTTCTTCATCAATGGTCTATAAAAATAAAAAAAAAACGGTGCACGAAGCTCTCGCCAATGCAGGAATCCATGGTCTATATGATGTGTTAATTTTCTAGGAGATAACATATCTAACCAGCAATAAAGATTATAAGACACTATAGGAATATCAAATTGCAAAAAAAATGAGAAATTTACAGATTATGAAGGAAATATTAGGTTATAGAATCTACCCTACTCCACGAGAAAAATTAGGAGAAAATGTTCGAAGAGGAGAAACAAAACCCTAGCATCTTCGTTAAAAAACAAATTTCTAACGCATCGGAACTGAGAGAGAGCAAAAAAGGGGGGTGGGGTAGGGGAATAGCAACAGAAATACAAAAGTAAATATATTAACATCTATATGATAGTATTATGGATTCTATCTATGAGACCATAATATACTTTTACTACTTGTAAATAGTAAGTACATATGTTAACATCAGATATGTTATTTATTTTGGCTGCACCAAGTACATATGTTAACATCTGTAAAAGAACAAGGACAAGTAAATTGCCTATCATGCAATGAATGATATCATAATATACTTACTACTGATAATATAGCAATGCCATGTATAAGCAAGGTAGTGTCACACATCAGAGTGAACCTTCCCACCAATGGAAAGCGGGAACACTAGAAGCAAGATAGATGTTGACTATATTGGAGCTTGAACAGACAAAAACAGGTTATTTAGGCTTTGAATAAGTCGAGTCTTCATCATTAGGCACTGACAAATTATGAAAGAAAAAGATACTTGTGATGTGCAGTGGTATTAGCAAATATCATGACTTGGTGCAGCTAACATTATGCAGCATAAGTTGACACAACCAATAAACCAACCGATTCATGCATCTGCAAAGGAGGGAACTGCTTCTAGCAGCGAAGCTAAGAACAATGACGTGTGCAATCACAATAGAGTATGAATTTAAGCAAAAGACCAAAGACGAAGGTGGAAAGAGAGATAGGTGAAGCATGTTGACTACGAACAATAGGGAGTCATAATGATGATGTAAATTTAGTCTAAAAATATTAAGAAGTGTTAAAGAAAATAATAATAACAATAAGAAGACAATCAACTAATTCCAATTAATAAGTTAACTCTTCCCAGAAGTCACATCTTCAGTTTCACGCAGTCACCTGCTCAGCTCATTTGCTTAGCTATGCCACATCATACAAATTCTCCAAATTACATCTAGAGGTCCACAGGCTTGAAACAGTGCAAAAGTGCAGTCACTGATAATATTTGGAGTGAACCAGCCATTCAAACACAACTCTCTCACTATCCAAAGAACAGTCACTAGTAATATTCAGCGTGAAACAGCAATTCAAGCATAACTCTCTCACTACCCATACAGACAAAGCTTGCTTTATTCTAATTCCAAGATTTCAAATAGCGCAAGGCACCCCAAGGTTCCAAGGTCCCACAATTCTGAAGACACTAGGCGCACACCCAAGCCAAGCCAAGCCAAACTGAGCAAAGAGACCTTTATAATTTGCAGAGTATTTTCTAGTGATAAAAAATAAATTATGATATTGTATATGGAATAATAGCTACTAAGAAAAATAAAATACTAGGAAGTATAAATTTTATTGGAGAAAAAAGCATTAAAAGACAATTAACTGCTACACATGAAAATAGATACTGTTCTAAGTCATAAATTTAGATCAAATAAGTATCACAACTGATAAAGAAAGAAATCGAGGCAACCTGATAAGATTCACGGGACTCAAGAGTGGTTGGTTTTAAGGCTCAGGCCTCTAGCAGGTCCTATTCAGCTACAACCCAAGATCCTGGTGCTCAATTATTTCCCTTTGCTGGTTCAGTCCAGTAGCTACCATTTCTTCCTCTTCTTCACATTAGCCTAACAGCCTACTTTTTTTCTTTGCCAAAATCAGATCTGTTTTTTTTCTCCTTTCGTCTCGAATCTATTAGACTTGTATGGTATATGTGCCATCCAAAAGCAAATGAAGAGGCCAAAGAAGAAACAAAGAAAATATCCTATTTTCATTTTGCTACATCCAACAAAGGGTTACATTGTGCTTCCAATCTCTAGAAAATACCTAAGCCAAAAAAACAATGGTGTTCCTAAGGCTTTGTTGGTCCGAAGTCAATTGAATCATAAGCAAATTCTATTTTAATCTATATGTGAGTATTACATTTTGCCTCTCGCAAAGCAAGGTAAGACTGCATACAATAGATCCTTCTCCGGAACCTCACATGTTGAGAGCTTAGTGCACAGGGCTATCTTTTTTTATGTGAGTATTACATTTTCATTTCAACATTGTCATGTCTTTAGTCTCAAGGATTAAAATCTTATTCCATGTCAATTGGCACAGGCAAAATTCCATTGGCTGAACAATATGCAGTAAATTCTCTGAATGATGGTGGTGACTTTGCAAGACTCATGAAACAACAGTGATATAAGCTTTGGACCTTCATCGCTACTAGCAGAAGTTTTTACCACCAAGTTTCATGCTCCGCATACCTTCATACAATTAAGCTTTCTTCATGTGTTGCATCACAAAATGTAAAGAAACCCATAGAGGTCATTCGAACAATCAAAAATAATAATAGAGACAACTGTTGGAGAACATAAAAGGATCGGCTTGTCGAGAATGTCAAGTGTCAACTGAGATGGTCCTGTTGATGGCCAACTGATGTTGCTATCTGGTAAAGATGCTAGTTGGAGCAATGGGGATGTTCTCATTTTGTCATTAGTCATTGATAAGAGGAATTTATGAAGAGAGTAAAGACTGCAATAAAAAAAAACATAGCCGAGAGTAGTAGTTGACTATGCAAGGTGTTGCGATTGAGTTGGAGGGGAAACACACAATAATGTACCACGCTAAGGGGGATAGGTGGTGGTCAACGGGTGCAATCAGAAAGAGACAATGAGGTGTTTAGTATTCTGCAAAAGATATTGCCCTTCAATGAAGGAGCACAATGATGATTACAACAAGTCAATAATGTGATTGACAATAAAAAGATAACAAATCATAAGAGGAAGGGAAAAGAGATAAAATAAGAGAGTCGGAGATGGCTATGACATCACTTGATGCAGAACAGCTACAGAGAGGAGGAGGCAAGCAATAGGAGGAATTAGAGAATGGATATAAGAGGAGAAGATATGACAGGGAGGATAATTAATATACTAGAATCGAGTAAAATAAATGGCAAGTCTCATGTAGGCATTAGACTAACTAAAAATTACCCAATAAACAAGAACTATCGCATCAAACCAATTACTTAGCAAAGCCTCTAGCATAAATAATCATCATTGTTTCCTCAAAATGAAATTGCTTCTATTAGATAAGTGATTAAATCAGAAAAGTACTTTTAGCTTCATAATTGCAATCATTTCTGGTTATAACAGCATCAAATACTATAAGGAAAAACTAAAGGACTCGGCAAAAGAAAAAATAGAAATAGAAGATTCATTCTTGGCACAGTTTATAATGTAAGGCTCTTACGATTTGAACTTTATTAAGAATATCGTTGCTTTATTAGTAAGTACACCAAGGTAAATAAAATATTTAGCTTTTTATAGATTGTTGGTGTCCAATACCCACTAAGTTATCAAGGAATTGCATCAAAATAGCCTCCCATCTCAAATCGAAGCATTCAACAATCACATATCTTTATTCAAGAATAATTAAGCTTTCTTTGAAACAGCTTTCCACCTCTGAACCAGTATTGTAACAACCCCAGCGTCTTTCTATCATCCAGGCTCTAAAATAGGACCACAGTTACTCATACAACGAAAATACTAATTTTTCAGTTAAATTGGAAACATTCTAAGGTGTTGCATTTTTAGCAATACAGGCATCCAAAAATGGAGGTTTGAACTCCATATTTTGCAAGAAGTGTTGACAAACAAACAGATCAGAAGATAAGACCAATGCGTTAACAGGTTGCTGGTGGAAAGAGGCCAGAATGCACGAAGGAAATAAAATGTTAAAAAGTATAACCACGTCACAAAAATTAGTATTTATCATTCCATGCACCCCTAAATTCCAGTGATCGAGTACTCACACTTGTTTGGTTCCATAGAAGTAAACGAACAACTTTTTACTCACAGCGGAGAAGCCCCAGCTCTCTGGTTCGCTAATCTGTCAAGCACCAAGAGAGTCCATTAGCAAGTACATCAAAGTTCACCAGTCCAACAATTTCAGAGTCGAAACCTTTATTTAAAAAAAAATATCCAGTTCCCCTCTTGCATACACAATCTATTACTGAAAACAAGTATTTTTCAACTAGATCCCCAATTGAAAGGAAAACATAGCCTCAAATTATGACCTTTGTTCGCTCCGTTTGCTCCTTTCAAAAACGGTAAGTGAAAACACTTGACCTCTCAGACTAATAGTGGAGTAATTTGAGAAACGCAACTGAAAAGAACGATGGAAAGGGGAAAAAAGTACCACAGCGGGCCACGCAGGGAATCCCCTCATCTTGGCAAGAACGAGATCGCCAACCTTCCATTGGAGCTGGGCGGCGGCGGCGGCGGCTGTTGCTGCTGCCCTTCCAGATCCTTTTTTCCTGCTGGAGCCCATCGCGAGGAAGAGCTTCGCAGTTCCCTAGAGCGCCTAGGGTTGCTAGGGCAACTGCTTCCGGGATCTAGAGGAGGGACGCCGAGGGAGCGGTTCCCCCCTCCTCTCTTGTCGGCTTTCCAAGAACGAGAAGGCAGGTCTGGCGGCGGCGACCGAGGGATGCACAGGCATCGAATCGGCGGATGGTGAGGGAAGGCAAGGGGAGGTGGCGGCGGATTCGTGGCAGAAGGGGCGACGAAAAGGCAACCGAACCGAACGCTCGCTCTAATTATGTTTGTGTGGGTAGGAGAGGAGAATAGAGGCGGAAGCGAAGCGGCGAGGAGATCTTTTTCCTTGCCTTTTTGGTGGGTTTCATTGAGAGGGCGCTGCGATTTCGTTCCTATTTCGCCGCCTCTCTCTAATGTCTCTGACTCGGTCGAGTTGGTGGCCATGTATATGCGCGACAACGCATACGGCGAAGCATACGCTCGCAGTCACACTCTCTTTGTTGTTTCCAGCTAAGGACTACTACCGAAGAATTTATTAACACGCGGTGCTCAAAATAAAATGCGGCAGGGGAAAAATAAAATCGGCTATTTGCTAATAATTTTAGAATTTTTAAAAGACGTATTCAATTTTACCTCCAGTGAAGTTGATTTTTTTTCTTTTTTTCTTTAATTTTTCTTTTTTTTAAAAAAAAATTATTATTTTTTCTCTTCTTTGTATACATGCAATAACCATGTAATATTAATTTTTAAAAATTAACATCACAGTTTAATTATATTAGTACCGTGATAATATTGATTTTTAAAAATCAATATAATAATGATGTTTGTTAAGAATCAGCATCACGATAGTACTGATGTGTTAAATTGGAGTGTTGATTTTAAAAAATATATATTTAAACTTTAGAACAATGTAAAATTTTTATAGAAGATAGAATGGGTCAAATCAGAGGTTCTACTTTCATAATGAGTTTTGATTGATATTAATTGATGATTTAGAAAATTTAAATTTTTGAAAAGTTAATATGTAATGAAAAAGGACACTGCAAAGAAGATATTTATGATGTTCATACTTAGTTCTGACATCTCTATGATAAGTTATATATATGTCTATCTTAAAGTTATAAATTTTAAAAACTTTCTATCATTTTAGATTGTCAAAAATCAATATCAATTAACATTATGGTGCTAATTTTCCAAAATGAACGCCACTTGACGTTGGCTTTTTAAAAATAAATTAATTGATGTTGATGTTCAATATCAACACCAATTCAACACCGAGTATTAGTGCTGATGTTGCCTCCAGGGGCACGGTGCAGTGGCAAAGGCGGAAAGACATTCCACAGGAGAATTCAGTTCGATCCTCTGCTGGGACAATGTTTAACGATGAATTTTAAAAAAATCTATAAGGATGACCCTTTATGCAGGAGTTTGCTCGGCAAATGGAATAAGGTCTTCACGTTGAACAATTTTTCAAAAATGGTGTGACTACGGAGTCCACATTGAAGCTTAAAAAGTTGTGAACACTTCTCTGGATTACCCTGGTGGTTAGTAGAGATCATAAGGGTTCTGAACTCTTCTAGCTCAGCTATCGACAAGGCGTCCCTATAGGACTGTGGGGCCAAACTGACCACTCTTAGGGATTAGTCGGGCCGAAGGCCTGAATATCCTGGTACTAGCTAAAATAATAATAATAATAGTTCTAATGTTCAACATCAATAAGTGGTGATGTTTCAACGAAGGCTGATCAATATCAACTTGTGCTGATTTCTAAAAATCAATAATATGACAGTACTAATATATTAAGTTGTGATATTGATTTTTTTTTTAAAATAATTTTTAAAAAAGGCATATTTGGACTCTCGAACATTGTAAAAAATCACAGAAGTTGAAATAGATCCAATCGAAGTTCTCTAAATTCATTAATAAATTTTGACCAAAACACATTGATTGACTTAAGAATTTTAGATTTTTGAAAAGTTGACATATAATAGAAAAGGGCAATACAGTAAAGATATTTATAATGTTTATGTCTAGTTTTGATATCTCTACGACAAATTATGTGTATGTACCAATTGTTTTAAAGTCATAACTTTAAAAACGTTTTAATCACTATAAATTGCCAAAAATAAGCACTAAATGATGTTGAAAATCAATACTATGGTGCTAATTTTCTAAAATCAACACCACTTGACATTAACTTCTCGGTGCTAATGTCTAATATAAGCATCACTTCAACACCAATTGATACTGATGTTAGAACATCAACACTACTTCAACACCAATTGATGTTGATCTCGGAACATCAGCACAAAACAGTAGCACTGATATTGGAACATCAACACCAAGCAATAGTGTTGATGTTCCAACATCACCTCTTCAACATCAGTTAGTGTTGATATTGGAACATCTACACCACTACTTAGTGCTGATGTTCTAATATCAGCACCACTATTTGGTGTTGATATTTTAAATTGATTTGATTTTGAAAAAGTCAATGTCAAGTGGTGTTAATTTTGAAAATTTAATACCATAGTGTTGATTTTCAATACCACTTGTTATTGATCTTTGATAATTAATAGTGATCAAAAGGTTTTTAAAGTTTATGACTTTAAAATAATTGACACATATGCATAATTTATCATAAAGATATCAGAATTAGGCATGAATACCATAAATATCTTCATTGCACTATCCTCTTCTATTATATGTTAACTTTTCAAAAATCTAAATCCCTATAACTCCCATATATTTTTATAATGCTCCAGAGTCCAAATTTACCCTTTTTTATTATTTTTAAAAAATTAACATCAAAGCTTAGCATATCGGTACTATTGCAGTGTTAATTTTTAGAAACCAGCACCAATCAGTACTGATCAACACCCCTTGGAAGGTGTTGATGCTAAAATATTAGCACTACTATTTGATGTTGATGTTCCAACATCAGCATCAATTAGTTTGCTTTTGAAAAAGTAAATATCAAGTGACATTTATTTTGAAAAATCAATACCATAGTATTGATTGGTGTTGATTTTCAGCACCACTTGATGCAGATTTTTTGCAATTGACCATGATCAGAAGGTTTTCAAAGTTTATGACTTTAAAACAATTGACACATGCATATAACTTATCATAAGGATATCAGAACTAAATATGAACACCACAAATACTATAAGAAGTTGAGTGCAACACGTGTCCACTATTTTTGGGCATGGACACGTTGGATGTGCACACCGAAGATTATCCGCCTCACGATTTATATATGTGTTAGCGTCCAAAAATGAGGAGATTAGGGGTGATAGAGCGTTGTGGATGCTCTGTTTAAAAGAAAGGAGAAGTTGTTGGAAAACATCCAAGACACGGGCGATCAAGACTTGGTTTGTGAATTGCAAAGGCAGTTCGTATATTGTAATTGCTTTTCAGACAACAAGTAAGGCAAAATAAAGCAAAAATCAGATCCAATTGTAAGTATTTTAGTTTGCAATTTTGGTTCTATGCAAATGCATTTTTCTTACAATGGTATTAGAGCCATGAAATACTCAAAATTGTAAAATTCTTACCTTTTGTCTATCAAAATCTTATGCTCACCTATTCATTGATGGAATCTGACCAAATCGGATGCCTATTTGACGTCGAAATTGTCACCGCCATCGTGACATTGGGCGACATCATAATCTATCAGTGCAAGGGAAAAAATACGATGAATCACAATCGGTCTCACCTTGTGATCGGAACTCCACGTCGAAGAGAAGATCTAATTGCCTCACAGGTGAATCGGGCAAGAAGGAGCGGGATTTAGAGTTCTTTCCACCTTGCT
>JBAMHZ010369118.1:0-12385 GCA_037177395.1 Alpinia galanga
TGATCATTGAAAGACATTTAACACTATTGAAAAGTATCTTTGGGAGTTTTTTTTTTTTCAATAGATACAATTTTGATTTTCCTCTACTTTTTGATTTCTTGTTGTATTCATCTTTGCATGTCCATATATTTATTTTAATATTTATAACTATTATCTTCAAGTTACAGTTCAATATTCAACACTATTAATATAAGATGTTTAATCGTTATTTTATAAAATTCCTTTTAAATTTTAAAAGCAATTTATCATTGCATAAAATATTCAACATTTTTCTCTATTTTAATTACTCTATTTGTATTCTATATAAATTATTTGTCTTAATCTTTTCGTCATCTTACGAAAATAATACTAGATATTTAAAGTTCTCGTTAAAAATAATGAAATTACAAGATGTGAGATTAAATGATATAATTTAATCTAAAATAAGTTAACCTATTAATAAATGTTGTCCTGTAATTTAAACCAAAAGTTTACCTATTAATAAAAAATATATTTAAAATAAATCTTAGATACAATACTGATTAATCTTAATAATTATGAAAAATACATTCTATTGTGCAAAAATTTAAAATCTACCAACCTAACAATTCCTATAAGTCTCCAAACTATCATAAAGAAGATAAATCACAGTAAATCTTTTATCTTTAAGATTAATAACCAGTGTATAAAAAGAGAACACCCTCACATTTATAGGGGATTAACGTGTTATTTATTGTCTAATATCTACTTGCTTTAATTATTAGGTCCTTCCTACTCTAACATTTTATGAAAAATCACACACTCTAACATTTGTTTTATATAGATAAATTATTTGAAAAAATAATTTTGAGACTATCATAAATTATTAATTGATAGGGACCGTACAAAATTTTTATTTTAAAATTTCCACATTCCATTTTTAAAATAAATTTTTTATTGGTGAGATAATATTTTAATAAAATAGTGATTTAAAGAAAGATAGTAAAGAAATTAAGGGTAATAACTAAAAAAATTAATCTAAAATATTCTTATTTTAGCATTATTATAATATCTATTGTAGTAGCTATTAAAGTAATTTTAATCAATTTTAGAGGATTTTGAGTAAGTTGAAATAATTTTAATTGATTTTGTAGAATTTTGAGCAAATTAAAATTTTTTAAAAATATTTTCAAAAAATATATTTTGATGATGGGATCGCTTGGGAGCCCGAATCTTAAAGCAAGATGGCCGTGTGCTTGACGGATCATGATCATGATCATCGCCAGCCGTCCATTCTTATCCACACGTCATCGAAGCGACCAACCGGCCAGCGGACCCGTTTTGACCAAACTTCTTGTGCTCTACGCGTCCCCATTGGATGCACCCGAAAAACTACCACATTTTATCCGCCTCTCACGCGCGCGGGTCCTACGTACTTGTCTCTCGTCGAACATTGTAAGAAACCAAGGCGGGTTGAAAAAATGGGGACGAGAACTCCGAGAAGAAAAAAAAGAAAAAAACTACGGTAGCAAATTGCTGGCCGCAACTCCAAACGCGACAGGCACCCTCCACGTGGTGCTTGCTCATCGTCTTCTTCGTTTTTTTTTCATAATTCCATGCCTTATCCGGACCAGCAAACAGCATTTTCCTTCGCCATGACTGGCATCATATAGTGGGACCCATCATTTCATCTCGCACACTGTAGCACATAAAATCTGTTTCCTGCATCAAAACATTGGGGTGGCTATTATGCAAGAATGCCCAGATACCAAATATTTCTTAAACAAGGGTGTTTTTTTAAAATATATTTCCAAAAAAATGAGCCATCCTCTACTTGAATGGACAAAAATACCCATATGATTCTAGGATTTAGCAATATTGATTAAATCGAATTAATTAATCAAATTTATTGAAATTTGAAGTTCAATTAGGCTAATTCAGATTTTTTAATATAAAAATATCTATTATTTAAATTTATTCAGTTTGATTTTGATATTTAGATTTAAAAATCGTTTAAATCTATTTAGAAATTGAATAGAAAATTATAAATTAACTATGAAATCGAATAAAAAATTACTTACTTGACTATGAATAAAAATAATATTTAAAAATAATATGTCTAATAATCAATTGATATAAAAATTAATTCCCAGATGTTTTATTAGTTTGATTTATTTAATTTTTAAAGAAAAATTTAGTCGATTATTTAATTGACTAGTATAAAATTCATATACAACTATAATAAAATTAAATTTGTCTGAAAAATTCTTTTTAAATATTATCAAACACTTAATTTAGATTCATTTAATTGTTTAAAAGTTTTTATATTTTTAAATTTATTTAATTAGCCAGATTGATATTATAAATTTATTTATTTATTTTGAGCACTTAATTACATATTCATAAATTTAAGAACAAATTTATTAATAAACATAGTTCATAAATTTTATTCACAACTAATTCATAATTTATGTTTATCGCTATTAACAAATTGAATAGAAAATTTATTTGAAATCATTAAAAAAATATATCTTCAAATTTTATTATCATCCCTCGTCAACTAACTTTGTTAATGTAGATCTATTATTAGTATAGTTCATTTTGATAAATGTCTTTTTTAATTGTCGTAAGGAGTTTAAGGGTATTTTTGTCCATTCAATTTATGAATAAAATATAGTGGCCTTATTTGAGAAGTTTCAATTACTAGGGGCCTTCTAGAATAATTGCATGCTATTTATAGGTCAGGCGCGGAAGAAGACAGCAGGTTAGAGAGATGGGGAAGGAACAGGCGACGGAGACGGGGGCGGTGGCGAATTCGGCGGCGGGATTCAAGCTCGTCGGCTTCACCAACTTCGTCCGTACCAACCCCCGCAGCGATCGTTTCCCAGTCCTCGGCTTCCACCACATCGAGTTTTGGGCCGCCGACGCCACCAATGTCGCCGGCCGCTTCTCCTTCAGCCTCGGCATGCCGCTCTCTGCAAAATCCGATCTATCCACTGGAAACCCCTTTTTCGCCTCTTACCTCCTCCGCTCCGCCTCCCTCCGCTTCCTCGTATCCGCTCCCTATGGCGGCCCCGCCGCCACCGAGGCCGCCGCTAACTCCACAGGCCGATCTCCTATTCCCTCCTTCGACGCGGAAGTAGCCCGCAAGTTTTCAATCGACCACGGCCTCGCCGTCCGCGCCATCGCCGTCGTAGTCGCCGATGCGGCTGAAGCCTTTCGCGTCAGCGTTGCCCGCGGCGCGCGCCCTGCCTGCCCCCCGGCCGACCTCGGAGAGGGCTTCGCGCTCGCCGAGGTCGAGCTCTACGGCGACGTCGTCCTCCGCTACATCAGCTTCACAAAGGTCGCACCTTCCCTCCCGTAGCTCCCTGCTTTTCTCCCTGGTTTCGAAGACGTCGAGGAATTTGACTCGACCCCTTCTCCCACCTACGGCCTCCGGCGGCTCGACCACGCCGTCGGAAACGTGCCGGAACTCCTGCCGGCGGTCCGCTACATCGCCGGATTCACCGGCTTCCATGAGTTCGCGGAGTTCACGGCGGATGACATCGGCACCGCCGAGAGCGGGCTCAACTCGGTGGTCCTCGCCAACAACGACGAGACCGTGCTGGTGCCGGTGAACGAGCCGGTCCACGGCACCAAAAGGAGGAGCCAAATCCAGACTTACTTGGACCACAATGGTGGCGCAGGCGTGCAGCACCTTGCGCTCGCCACCGACGACATCCTCAAGACATTAAGGGAGATGAGATCAAGAACGGACATGGGAGGATTTGACTTCATGCCGTCACCGCCGCCCAACTACTACCAAGGTGTGCGGCGGAGGGCCGGCGACGTGATCACGGAGGAGCAGATCAAGGAGTGCCAGGAATTGGGCGTGTTGGTCGACAGGGATGACCATGGAGTGCTGCTTCAAATCTTCACAAAGCCAATTGGGGACAGGTTTGCATTCAACCAAGAACACTTCTTTTCTGTGATTCACTAGTTTGATTCTGATAATGCCGATGATCATATGATTGCTTAATTGTTGAGTTCCTGATTTGCTCGTGTTCAGTATGAATCATTCACACATTTCTTGGCCTTTTAGCATTTCATTAAGCAATGCATATCCACAAAAATGTTCTAAAAAAACATTGGTTCTAAATTCTTTTCTGTGATTCAATAGTTTGAGTTCCTGATTTGCTTGTGTTCAGTATGAATCAGTCCCCACATTTCTTGGCCTTTTAGCATTTCATCAAGCAATGCATATCCACAAAAATGTTCTAAAAAAAACATTGGTTCTAAATTCTAATGGATCTGTAAGCTTATTCTTCCACCAACTCATTGTCTTAAGCTTAACACAGACATCGAGTTAGATTTACTGACTATTTAAGCAAAATCTCTATGCGTGAATAGCTGTTGAGACATCTTAAGTTTGATCATAAGAGGCAGCATCTTATCTGAAGCATGAATCTCTTGTTTGATTAGAACTGATCCTCCTATCCAATTTAGCTTGATTCCTTCAGGATTTTATCTCTGATTATCTTATGATTTGTCTTTGATGCTTTCTCAGATCACCATGATACAACATCATTTTTGTATTTTTCATTTATTTATTATTGAGGAGTTATACAATATTATTCTAATATGGATGCTGTCATGGTATAAGAGAAATCGATATTCCTTGTATAAACCTCTCGAGAGCTAGCGGCGAGGGAAGATGCAAATGAGACTTGCCTGCCTCATACATGTCTTCTTTTGTTTTTTCAACCTCATTTTTATTCATTGAGTTTTTCCTCCTCTTTTCCGTCATCTCGTATAACTTCCTCCTTGCTACCAATTCATAACCCTAAACCTGAGTTTGCATTCCACGAGAATCCAAATCTATGCCCCATAAAAGATATCAGGTCATGTGTGTCATCCAATCTAGCTTTCATAATTTTGAAAACATACTATTTGAGAATCAGAAGGGGAGCCTTGACACAACGGTAAAGTTGCTGCTTTGGGACCTAGAGGTCACGGGTTCAAATTCTGGAAACAGCCTCTTGCAAAAAAAAAAAAAATAATAAAAAAATAAGGTAAGACTGCATACAATAGATCCTTCCCTGGGACCCCACATGGCAGGAGCTTCATGCACCGGGCTACCCTTTTACTACTATCTGAGAATCACTATTTATGTTTGATAGAAACTGAAGTTACTTTCAACATTTTCTGTCAGAGACAGTACAAGAAATCTCCTATCCAATTTGTTCAAATTTCTTTTACATTCGACGCGCTTATTTCCCGTTCCATCTTCATTTTTTTCCTCTTTAAATCTCTGTAATGTGCGACCGTCACTGTGTTTTCTACTTATTATCGAAAGGAATAGTATTGTTTCACCACAAATTCTATCATATTTTGTGTTGCTTGGTTGCAAATTCCATTTGTATATCCCATGTTCCAAATTTTCGTGTTGTTCCAGAAAAATAAAACTTTGTGATCCATTGAACCACCCAACTGCTTCCTATCGAAAACTTCTGTGCTTCGAACATACACTATTTTCATTAGCTGGTCACAGATCATTGATCTTGAGCTCAAATTTCCACTTCAACTGATCGATTTCCACTTCGATATGCAGACCAACAATTTTCATAGAGATAATTCAGAGGATTGGGTGCATGGTGAAGGACAAAGAAGGCAGGGAGTACCAAAAGGGTGGCTGTGGAGGATTTGGGAAGGGTAACTTCTCAGAGCTCTTCAAGTCCATTGAGGAGTATGAGAAGTCCCTTGAAGCCAAACAAGCAGTAGCTGTTCCAAATGCTTAAATTGTCCTTTAAATGAAGAATTCAAACAAAGAAGAAGGAGAACAATATGGTTGACATCTCACCTCATATCTGCTGTAGTAGTAGTTCAATGACTTACAACAATCCATACACTGTACTTAATATTGATGAATAAGTTTGTGATGTGTTCTCTTATTACTTCAAGATGGAAGGGTACTTAATTTTCATTTTTAAATTGTTGGAGTTTGTAGGATAGTTTTATTTTAGACAGATTTTTAAGACAGGGATTTGGAAGAGATAAAAAGAGCTAATAAGCTCTAGATATTCACATTGAGAATTTAGAAGCAAAATTAAACATTTAAAGTGATAATTAACTTGTGATAAGATATAATAACTTGAATTGTAACAAAATTAAATATACAAAGGTTTCTTTTGTTTTACTTATATAAAATTATTGTAATTATTTTTTTTATTTTAAAAATAATTTTTAAATTGATTTTTATAAATTAGCTCGAAGTATTAAAGTCACAGCTTTATGCCAAAAAATATATGAGCTATCTTAAAAGATGTTTAAAATTCTAATTTTATTGATAAATAATGTCTTAAATTGATTTACAAATTCATTTTTTAAAAAATAATTTTGGCGATAGAAGATTTTTTTTTAGTTTGTCTATTTACTTGGAATATAATTTACATACATTTAGAGGTCGATGAGTATTTGTATAAATTCAGTTAGAGAGGGAGGTCGAAAATAAAGGGTAATCAGTTTTAAAAAAAAAACTTAGGCCTGCTTTGGAAAAATATTTAATAGGAAACATAATTTGCTTAGAATAAATTAAACATAGGGGGCTTTGTAGGAATTTAGCATTCTTACGGAAAAAGCTGACTTTCTTATCTCGATTCCGTCTGAAAAAGGTGATTATACTCGCCCAGTCTTTTTTTTATCGTCGGTACCATAATGATAGTGAATAAAGATAAATTTACGAAGAAGTTATGTTCCTTGAATGGTTGGCCAGCATAGCGGTGGATCATCTGAGCCCAAGCAAGAAGTTTCTTATCTCGATTCCACGTATATAGGAGAGAGTAAATTACGATTGATTTTTAGCTGCATTGACGTATGAATACGATGAAAGGTATGCATTCGGATTGATATTTCTATCTAACAGTGGAGATTAACCATTGCTTCTTTTTTTAGTTTACATTGTGTTAGCCCTCCAACTTTGCCCATGGAGGTAGGAATTTGACATTCTTTAAAAAAAAAAAAAAATAGAACCGTCGCATTAGTGGTCTCCCTCAGCTATTTCTATTGAGGAAGGGGATAAATCAGGAATTCAGGTATAACAAGTGCAAAAGAAGAGATCGATCAATAGCCGAGAGTTATGATCTCCCCAGGAATTAACTCCTGTCTACTTAAGAATTACCCCTGTATACTTACCAACTGAGCCACCTTTAGGGGCTAGGAATTTGGCATTCTTGAAACTAAAGGGGGTGTTCAAAATGTTAACATTTGTAAAGGGGCAGAATGGAATTTCCTGTTTAAGCGTGTGCATTTCTTTGCGTGTAATATATTAAACTCGAGGGGGCAAATACGATAATGTAATCTCACTCCTCAAATCGCAGAGTGATCGCTTTGCCCTAAATCCGGCCGCCGGTTTCCCCTTTTCTACAAGCGCAGAGACGGTCTGCCGTCTGCCATCCGCCGCCGGCGCATCCTTCGGCGTCGTTTTCACCGACCACGTTGCCTAAGGTACACCCCTTTCCTCTCTTCTTCTTCTTCTTCTTCGTCTCCTCTCCCTCCGCTTCGCAGTTGTCCTGTTTGTTACTTAAACTCGTTCCTTCGGAAGGATCTATAGATCTAGCGATGATTTGAAAAGGAATCCGTGAAGAAATCATCTGCAAGGTGCTAATTTCTGTTTCCTTTATTGTCGTAATCTTAGGGCGCGATGTTTTCGACGATTCTGCCGCTCCCAGCCCCGCCCGCCGACGGAGATCTCGGCCCGATTCCCCTTGCCCAGGTCCCCAGCGATGCCTCCGTCAGTAACTCTCAGGAGCAGAAAGAACTGCCGCCGCCGCCCCCTCCCGCTTCGGTGGCGACTCACACGAGGACAATCGGTATCATCCACCCTCCGCCCGATGTTCGAATGATCATAGATAAGACTGCGACTTTCGTCGCCAAGAACGGTCCCGAATTCGAAAAGAGAATTCTCGCCCACAATGCCGGAAATAACAAGTTCAATTTCTTGACTTCGTCGGACCCTTATCACGCATACTATCAGCATAAGGTTTCCGAGCAGCGTACCTTGGCTCAGAGTGCTCCCCAGCCACCCACCGGAGATGCGTCTCAGTTGGCGGATTCTGCCCCTGCGCCTTCAGATGGCCTGGCTGCACCGACCTCCGAAGAGGCCGCCGCCGCTAAGGTGGAGCCTGCTTCTCAGTTCACGATTCCTCCAAAGAAGGTCCTTGAGCCACCTGAGGCCGAACAGTACACGGTTAGGCTCCCAGAAGGAATCACTGGTGAGGAATTGGATATAATTAAGCTCACTGCACAGTTTGTCGCGCGCAATGGGAAGATCTTCCTGACCAATCTCTCGAACCGTGAGATGAGCAACCCACAATTCCACTTCTTGAAGCCGACGCACAGCATGTTTACGTTCTTCACGACTTTGACAGATGCATATTCGAAGGTGCTGATGCCTTCGACAGGGCTGATAGAAAAGCTGCACAAAAGCATCGAGGATAGGACGACAGTGCTCGAGAGATGCTTGCACCGTTTGGAGTGGGAGCGGTCTCAGGAACAAGCTAGGCAGAAGGCTGAGGACGAGATTGAGCAGGAGAGAGTCCAAATGGCGATGATCGATTGGCATGATTTTGTTGTAGTTGAAACCATTGAGTTTGCTGATGATGAGGAGGACGAGCTTCCCACGCCGATGACATTGGATCAGGTCATACGGCGGAGCAAGATGTCAGCGTTGGACGAAGAGGAACCAATGCAAATTGCTGAACCAGGCAAAGAGATGGAAATGGAGATGGATGAAGAAGAGGTACACCTCGTTGAGGAAGGAATGAGGGCTGCAAGACTCAGCGAGAATGGCATGGATGAGAAGAGGAGCGAAGTAAAGGTACCTAGAGATGAGCCTGAACCTCCGATGCGTATAGTGAAGAACTGGAAGAGGCCCGAGGAGAGGATTCATGCTGAAAGAGATCCAACCAAGTTTGTGATTTCACCTATCACCAATGAGCTAATCCCTATCAATGAGATGGCTGAGCATATGCGCATTTCTCTCATAGATCCCAAATACAAGGAGCAGAAGGAAAGAATGATGGCTAAAATCCGGGAGACTACTCTTGCTCCTGATGATGAGATCTCCAAAAACATTGTCGGGCTTGCACGAACGCGTCCTGATATTTTTGGCACCACAGAAGAAGAAGTGTCTAATGCTGTCAAAGCAGAAATTGAGAAGAAGGATGAGCAGCCAAAGCAAGTCATATGGGACGGGCACTCGGGAAGCATTGGGCGCACTGCCACTCAAGCCTTATCGCAGGGTGCTACCGGTGAGGAACAAACCGATGCTTACAATGACTCAAGGATGCTTCCAGGCCCAGCACCAGCACCTAGACCTGGTGTACCATTTGTCCGCCCACTCCCTCCACCTCCTGGATTGGCACTAAATATTCCTCGTTTCCCGCCGGGCATGGTCCATTATTCCGTTCCTGGTGCTGCTGGTAATGTTGCCCCTCCTCGGCCTGGAATGATGACAATGATTCCCTCCGCGAGGCCTGCGCCTTCGCCTATGCAGCAGCTAATGATGATTAACCAGCAGCCAAGAATGCAAGTAAATTTGCCTAGCATTGCTGTACCACCACCTCCTGGATCCCAGTTTACACCATTGGGGGTTCCTCGACCATTTGTTCCGATGCCTATGCCACCGCCCAATATGCCGATGGTTCCTCCGCCTCCTCCTCCACATGGAATGCCACCACCTCCACCCCCAGAGGAAGCTCCACCACTTCCTGATGAACCTGAACCGAAACGGCAAAGAGTTGATGATGCTTCTCTCATTCCAGAGGATCAGTTCCTTGTCTAGCATCCAGTAACATCTCTTTTCTCATGTTAATTTGCTGCCGAAGATCTATTGTTTGTTACAGATCATGTAACTAATTATACCTTTATATTTTTTTTTTCAGGGATCTGTCCGAATTTCTATCTCAGTTCCTAATGTCGATGAAGGAAACTTGAAAGGTCAACTTTTGGAGATCACAGTCCAATCTCTGGCTGAGACTGTCGGCAGCCTTAAGGAGAAGATTGCAGCTGAGGTTCAGCTTCCTGCTAATAAACAGAAACTGAGTGCCCGAGCTGGTTTCCTCAAGGACAATCTTACGCTTGCATACTACAACATTGGCCGGGGCGAGACATTGACACTTGCTCTGAGGGAACGCGGCGGGAGGAAGAGATGAGCTTTTCATCAAACAGAGATCGCTGGACAGAGGTCGTTGCAAATGTTTCGAGCACCTGGTTGTAGTAATATGCTAGTTGTTGCAAATGTTCTGATATACAGGGGACAAGTTTTTACTTATTTAGGATTTGAGACTTAACTCTTCTGATGAACTTTATGATTTGTAATGCAGATTCAGACTGGGGATGCTAATGTGTCCCCCATCTTGTGGCCCCAATGAATGTGTTCCTCCAAAGGAGCAAAACATAACATCCTATGGTTGCTTTATAGTGCTGCTAAAACCTTTATTCATCTGCAATACCTACTATGCCTTGCTTTTTTTTTTGAGTCAAATACCATTTTGATCTCATGTTATCTGATGCAGGTTTCTTGTTCTTAATCCTAATTAAGGAGATAATTCTTCGGATCAATTGGAACACCGATTGGAACTTTCAGGTGCTGTAATTTCTTGTTAGCAGCAAAGTTTGTATTTCTTTTTTCCCTTTGTTTGCATAATCTTTATCACTAGGTATTATTATGATGAGGAAGGAGATGAACCAACCTTCTTGATAGCTCTTAAGATCAAGTTCATTTAGCCTGTTGGTAGCAGTTCTTAGATTGTGTCAAATCCAATACTTTGTTTCTCAACAATTTGATTTCATTTTGACTGCAATCAAATTGCAAATTGGCTTATTGCATTTATTTTATTATTGTTCACTGATGGGCAAATTATTTATAGTAGGCTCAACTTAAATATCTTAAACTTATGCCTTAAAAGTGATAAAGGAATCAAGTGAATATGATAAAGAAATATGAATGTCAATCCTATTTTTTATGAAATACAGTAATCAATTTCCAAAAGTATTAATTTCAATGTGTAGGCAGCGATAGAGGAATGACCTCTTCTAATTTGTATCAAGGGTTGCCCAATCAATGCTCTTAGTTTCTTCATGCTGATGAGAGGAAGAAGCAGCAGCTACTGAGTAGGAACAACAGGTGGAGAAGAAATTGCCCTCGTGTTGTAGGACTTGCAGTGGTCGCACTTGTGCCCTACAATGTGGAATAGAACTTTTGAAACTTTGTTACAGTCATTGCATAGAATCGAAACCTGCATCCAGAAGACAACCCATCAGAGGGGAATTGATGTTACTACTATGCAGGTCAAGATATGCCATGCGCTGTTTACAACAGGAGAGATTACGACTATCTGGTTCAGATGTGGATCTGAGTGACCAACACGGTTGCTACCTGAATGTTTTTGTGATCGATATGATGTTGGATGTCGATAGTATAATCATGAGTTCAGAGGAGATAATGAAAAGCCCAAGATGGAGAACATATAGATATTGGAAAAGTTTAGTGTCGGGTGGAAGTTGAAGTGAGTCATAATGAAGAATTACAGCAGGTCTTGTACATATAACAATCAACATCTTGATCAAAGGAGCTTGAACCCAACTCATGAGTGAAAAAGAACACTTATCATTTGTAACAAAAAGGGCATTCAGCTTCATTGTCTCAGAAATACAGTATCCTATAAAACAAACCTTGTAACGATACTCATAGGGCATGATCGTTGTTGCTATCTGCAAAATATAGGTCTGTTGTTAGTATTGTGTAACATCCACCTAAGGAGTTATTAGTAGATATCATGAGGTGATAAACTAGCGTTGACATAAATTCTAATTATTGTGATAAAAAGGTTGGAGGAAACAAGAAGACTTGTACCAAAGTAAGGACCCCTTTTCTCTGCCATTGGCCAAATGGGGAATGGTAATTAAACAACACAAACCATAGCATGTATATATCTAAACTATTCGCTAAGTGTTATGTTCTGAGATGACAAATATCCTGGAAAATCTAAGTCCAAAAGTATATTAGGAAGAATGACTTATACAACATCATAGGTAGCTATAATACCTCTTCATCTAATTTTCTCCAGTAGTTGGACATGTCACGCACTGACTTTGAGAATACTGGGCACGAGTATCTAGTGGAATCACAGAAACAAACAGATTTAGCAACAGAGAACAAATGCAATGAAATGCTACAGCATAAGGCACCATAAAAGGTAAGGACATACTTATTATGTGTCAACATCTCATCAAAACAGTGCGTGTGAAGGGTGTGCCCACATTTTAGTACCCTGGTCTCTTCCAATGAATCAAAAAGATACTGCAACACAGCTTCTATCATCAATATACTTATGCTTTGGGTATATCACCAATGTTTTTTTGCCGGACTAGATTACTGTATCCCATC